>KE157737.1:3003-20767 GCA_000411055.1 Leavenworthia alabamica
AATCGTCATTTATGTTCTCTGTCGCTGAATTAAAACTACCTTCATCTTCTTCATTTGAAGTTGAAGGACACTGAATGTCTGCTGTCTGAGGTGGAGAAGCAATCACCATTCCGTTTGTTCTTGCCTAACATAGATTATCAACAAAAAACAACACATTAGTAAAAAGATTAAACTAATGTTTTTTTTTTGGTCAAACCCACACTTTTATATCATTCATTCTAACTCTCCATCAATGAAGCAAAAGTTCTTAATACAAGCTATCAAGGCCAACAAGCGCCAAAGATAAATTAATACATTAGCCAAGCTATGATAATAAACATGATAGATAATGTCGATTGAGACAGCAACAAGTGCACAATTAACAATCAAACCAAAGACTACAAAAGCCAAGGCAAGCAAAACCCAACTTGGTGAGTCTTTGAGGAGGATAGAGCCCGAAGTCTCTTTAACCTTCAACTCTGGAATCCCTGCACCTAATTCACTAAGAACATATGACACTAAGGGAGAACAAACAGTCTCCATAAAGGAGAAATACATACTAATAATGTCCAAAAACAGATTAAACTAATGTTATGTATACATAAAACAACACATTGACATCAACACATTATAATTCCGTTTGAGAAAACCTAATTCCGTTTGAGAACTTTACAGAATTAAGTTTATTGTTTACAAAATTAGGTTTACACAAATTTATCTTGCCACATTATAATTCTGTTTATTGTTCTTGCCACATTATCATCAACACATTATCATCAACACATTATCATCAACACATTATCATTAACACATTATCATCAACACATTATCATAAAATTTTATGAAATTAGCGTTTCAAATAAATTAGCGTTTTCAAAACTCAAAGTAGATCCAAGATATATAGGACCTAAACTAACCAAATGCATATAAAAATAACGATTTCTAGTTTACAAGTTAAAAAAAATTAGGGTTCTAAAAAACGAAGGGCACGAATCATCTTATCACTTTCAAAAAAAATTTTAACTTTAAATGAGGCACATAAACTAGAGAGTAACTAATAATCAACTAACCTTACAAGTATGGTGCTAATCGTGCTCAGAATCTGGTCGCCGGAGTTCACCGGAGTTTACAGGGGCTCCGATACAAAGTCGTGCCACGAAGATACAGAAGGGAACGGAAGATACAGAGAAATGAGAAAAGAGGGACTGAGATTGAGATTTCGATTTCGAAGGGCTCTGATTTCGAACTGAGATTTCGAAAAAAAATTTAGGGTCTGGTTTATTTCGAAAGAGGGACGGTGATGTTTGGAGCGGTTTGTCAAGGCTCCGGTTTGGGGCCCGGTTTGGGTCACAATTGATTTCTAATTTTTGGAGCGGTTTGTCACTGTTGGCCGATTAATTTGGAGCGGTTTGGAGGGCCCGGTTTGGAGTTGGATTAATTGGATCCATTAATTGGGGACTAGATCAGTTTTTAAAACATAACTGTGCCAACGAAAATGGACCAAAAATAATTTATATTGATCCAATAGTACATTAAGTAAATATTAAAAAATCTTTCACTTTTTTAGTAATTAACCACCATTTTGACTTTAAAAAAATTATTAAATAAATGGAGCATGTATCTCAACTTATTTTATATCTAAATGTATCCTAGACTTTGGCCCCAAGCTTACTCCAAAGAGTAAAGTAGACTTCAGCTAAAAATACCTTCTCAGCTCACATCCACAGATCTTGCCACGTGTCCGATGTATCTTGAGCTAAACTTAACCAGCATAAACCAATGCTTAACCGTTTCCTGAATCGAGAAATAACTTGACCGTAGCTTGATTAAGTACCAAGGACAGTTATACTACAGCTTGCCATTGTAACTGCTAAGTTAACTACATCAACCCCTTTTCTCACAATCTCAATTCGAAAAGCTCAACAATTTCATGTTAGTAAATCTATATCGAGAGAGAGATTTGGTGTAAACTCAGATTTCTCATTAATGAACTTGAAAGTTAGTTACAGATATTTATCTAACTAATCAAACCAACAATGAACCAAGATTACACCATAATTAATAATAAACCGGGCCACACAGAACCCTTAACCAACTAAACCGGAGACTACATATATACACATTAATAGTCCCCCCTTAAGATGGAGGAGCAAAGATATTGCTAACTCCCATCTTGCCTATGATATCTCGGAAAGGTGCCGGATGAAGAGCTTTAGTCAACACATCAGCTAACTGATTGCCTGATCGAACATACATTGTTTTGAGAAAACCTTCTTCAATCCTATCTCTTGTAGTGTAACAATCCACCTCCACATGTTTAGTTCTTTCATGAAACACAGAATTATTGGCAATATGTAAGGCAGCTGTATTATCACAATAGAGATGAGCTGGAGGAGTGAAAGGAATATGAAAATCTTGAAGAAGCTTAGCTAACCAAACCAGTTCTTTAGTAGCTAAAGCCATAGCCCTAAATTCAGCTTCAGCAGTACTTGCAGAAACTCTGTCCTGTTTCTTAGATTTCCAGGAAACCAAAGAATCCCCCACAAACATACAATAGCCAGACACAGATCTCCTTGTATCAACACAAGCAGCATAATCAGAATCTGAATAACCTCTTAAATCAAAAGAACTATCAGCTGGATAAAATAACCCTTGACCAACTGTGCCTTTAAGATATCTCAACACTTTATGAACTGCATTAAGATGTGTATCTCGAGGAGAATGTGAAAACTGACACAATGTATTTACTGCATAAGAGATATCTGGTCTGGTAATTTGTAGATACATCAACTTCCCTACTAGCCTTCTGTAACTCTCTGGATCTGTCAAAAGAACTCCTTCATCTTTGGATAGTTTAACACTCGGATCTAATGGAATAGCAGATGGTTTGCTACCCAAAAATCCTGTTAAAGATAGTAATTCCAAAATATATTTGCGTTGACATACCGAGATTCCCGCAGCTGATCTTGCAATCTCTAATCCAAGAAAATACTTAGCGGGACCTAAGTCTCTTAGCTTGAAAAATGATTTCATATCTGCAATGAATTCAGCCACTTTATCATCATTGTTACGCACAATCAGAATATCATCCACATACACCAATATGCCAAGAAATATGCCATCATGATATTTAATGAACAAATTATGATCCCCATGAGCTCTTGCAAATCCCATAGATTTTAAAGTACTTGAAAGTTTGAGGAACCATTGGCGAGAAGCCTGTTTGAGACCATAAATCGAACGATGAAGTCTGCAAACAGCTCGAGGTGGTAACTGGTCCCCCTGAAGCTCAGCATAGCCAGGTGGAATCTGCATATAAATCTCCTCATATAAATCACCATTTAGAAACGCATTAGATATATCAAGCTGAGAAACAGACCAATTCACTTTAGCAGCCAGAAGAAATAACATTCTAACTGTAGCTAATTTTGCAACTGGTGAAAAAGTTTCTTCATAATCTAATCCTTCTTGCTGAGTAAAACCTTTGGCAACCAACCTGGCCTTATATCTCTCAATACTTCCATCTGCATTGTATTTTATTGTAAATACCCATTTACAACCTATAGCCTTTTTATTTGAAGGTAAAGAACAGATACTCCATGTTTTTGTCCTTGTCATAGCACCAATCTCCTCTTTCATTGCATCACACCACACATCATAATCCTTAGCCTCTGAATATATTGTGGGTAGTTTTTCATTTGTGATAATGTTTATGAAAGCTTGGAAAGGCTGAGATAGATTTGAATAAGAAATATAGTTTGAAATGGGATATACAATAGTACTAGTATTATTATAACAATGGAAATCCTGCAAGTGTTTAGGGGGTTTTCTGTTTCTGTGAGACTTTAATTCAGAAGGAACTAAAGCCTCGGATGATGACACATCTTGATGATGATGTGTCTCGAAAGATGTTTGCATTAGAGGCAAGTTGTCATCTAGGTTAGCAGGTGAAGAATAATGAGGAAAGAAAGATTTTGTAACATCCGTGATAGTGGATGCTGCAAAAGGGAAAATATCCTCATGGAAAATGACATGTCTGGAAATAGAAACCATGTGTGTCTTCAAATCTAGTAGCTTATAACCCTTATACCCAGAAGGATATCCTAGAAAGATACATGCTTTAGCTCTAGGTTCAAACTTATTTCTTTGTTGAGAGGATGTGGATTTGTAACATAAACACCCAAAGGTTCTCAAACACTGGTAATCTGGGGTTTTATTGGTCAATTTTTCAAAAGGTGACTTGGTATCTAAGACTGAAGTGGGTAACCTATTGATTAGAAACACAGCTGTTAACACACAGTCCCCCCAATACTCTAAAGGAACACAAGACTGGAATAAAAGGGCTCTAGCTACATTTAAGATGTGTTGATGCTTTCTCTCTACGACTGAATTTTGCTCAGGTGTTTCAGGGCATGAATGATATGCAACAATTCTTTTTAATGCATAAAAATTAGTAAAATTCAATTCATGAGCATTATCAGACCTAACAGACTTGACTTTAGTTTCAAATTGTGTTTCAACCATTTGAACAAAATCTGGAAATAAATGCAACACATCAGATTTGTTTTTCATCAAATATAACCAAGTTGTCCTACTAGTCATCTACAATGGTTAGAAAATATTTATGACCGTCTACAGTTGGAATAGCAAATGGACCCCATGTGTCTATATGCACTAACTCAAAAGGAGTGGAACACATATTTTGCCTAGATTTAAAAGGAAGGTGTTTCTGTTTGGCTAAATGACATATATGACAAACATGATCTTTATTATCTTTTAAAGGTTTAAAACACAATACATCGGAAAGAGAATCTATTTTTGTTTGAGAGGGGTGACCTAACCTCTTATGCCATGTCTGAGAATCAGTCTTAATACTAGAACAGAATGAAACCATACCTTTTAAAGACACATTACTAGATGATGCATTGAAATCCAATGTATATAAATTTCCAACTTGACTACCTTGACCAATCATCAATTCCTGTGTAAGTTCCTGAATGAAACATTTATCAACTGTAAAACTAACCATAGATTGTAAAGTTCTAGTTAACATGCTGACACTAATGAGGTTGAATTGAAATTCGGGAATATGGAGCACATCATGTAGAGAGATATCATCAGTTAGTTGAATGTATCCTATGCCAACTATCTTAACTGTGTAACCATTAGGGAGTGTAACAAATGTTCTATCTAAAGATCGGTATTCTAAAAATAGGTTTCTATCATGAGTCACATGATGAGTAGCCCCTGAATCTATTACCCAAGCTCTAGAAGACACAACTGGTTCTATAGAGGTAGATGAAATGAGCATGTCATAATAGGTTTTATCTTTTGAATAAAGTGTAAGGAAATTACCTGAAACCTGTGAGATTACAGGTACAGAAGATGAAGTCGAGACACAATTCTTATTAGATGTGGATTCAACATTAGAGGTGTGAAGTTTGGTACTAAGATAAGATATCATAGCTTGTATCTGATCCTTAGTCATATCTTCACCAGAGTTCTCCAACTTATCCAGTTTCTGATCTGTCTGAACTTGAAGCTGAGTTGAAGCTACAGTTGGCTTCTTCCATTTTGTACCAACACCTGGAGGATAGCCGTGTAACTTATAACATTTATCAGCAGTGTGACCAAGTTTGTGACAGTGTGAACATTTAGGTTTCTGATAGTTTCCCTGAGCCAATAGAATATGATTCTGATCTTGTGTAGAAGGAGCTTGGATCTGGAAAGCTGATGGATTAGAAAACTCTCTTGATATACCATTTCCAACTATTCGTTGACTTTCATCTTGATCCAGCATATTGTAGATTACTGTCATTTCTGGTCTTGGTCTCATATTAAGAATTTGTCCTCTAATATTTGAAAAACTATCATTTAATCCCA
The DNA here is from genome assembly GCA_000411055.1 of Leavenworthia alabamica. Taxonomy (NCBI): domain Eukaryota; kingdom Viridiplantae; phylum Streptophyta; class Magnoliopsida; order Brassicales; family Brassicaceae; genus Leavenworthia; species Leavenworthia alabamica. Next base: position 8,866 of record KE157737.1, read on the forward strand.
TCAAAAACTGAATAATCCTGCTAGTCTCAGCATCTTCCAACAATTCCTTGACATGATAACAATTACATTTCTTCACCGTAGATGTCTTAGTGTTAGCTAGTTGTTCCCATAAGGTCTTTTTCTTGGTATAATAAGCTCCGAGATCAAGATTCCCTTGTTTGAGAGTAGCAACAGCTTGTTCAAGTTGATATTTCCTTGGAAGATTACTGATCCTAAACCTCAAATATAAATCATTCCACATCTCCAAAGCATCTTCATAGTAAAGTATACTATCATAAATTTCTTGATTAACCACATTCAATATCCATGCCTTAACCATACTATTGCATCTACTCCAAATCTTGAACATACTATCTTCTATATCTGGTCTAAGCAATGATCCATCAACAAAACTAAGCTTGTTCTTAGCATCTAAACTCATCCGCATTGCAATTAACCAATTATTATAGTTTGTACCATCAAGAATATGAGAGACAATAGAGAGACCTGGATGATCTGCAGAATGAAGGAAGAAAGGACTGTGAACATTATCATACGACTCAATTCCAGTTGAATTCGTATTAGCTCGACCACGAGTAGCCATAAACTGAGGATGAGGAGTCATCGCAACTTCTGTTTGAGCTGGTGTTAAGGACACAGCTCGATTTTTCCCCAGTGAAGCTTCAGAATCTGGTAACCTTGTCGATTTCGTAATTTTCTTCCTTGTTTCACCATTATATCCGAGAAATTTGAGGTATAGATTGAAGAACAAACAGATCGAAGCTTGCATTAGTGATTCAAGTTCGATTGAGCTCAAACAAAACCTAACCTAGATCCCGATGAAGAAATAAATGGTGAAATTAAAGAAATATGAAGATAACCGAACAATTTTCCCGAGAAAATCAGAGATATGAGCTAGAAAAGCTCTGATACCATGTTAGTAAATCTATATCGAGAGAGAGATTTGGTGTAAACTCAGATTTCTCATTAATGAACTTGAAAGTTAGTTACAGATATTTATCTAACTAATCAAACCAACAATGAACCAAGATTACACCATAATTAATAATAAACCAGGCCACACAGAACCCTTAACCAACTAAACCGGAGACTACATATATACGCATTAATATTTCAAATCCCAACACTGAGGAAGGTTTAATTTTACCAGCCATCGAAGATTTTCCAACTCCGCCTTTACCAGATGCAATGGCGATGATATACTTGACTCCATGTAACCGCGTTCTCTGGAGATATCAAACACTAATCCCCAATCTTACAATATTCCCGACGAAAGGAATAATGATATCTTACGAATTTATAGGCGAAGACGGAAGCTGCGTGGAGCTCACGGCGGCGGAGAGGCCGAAGAAGCGCAATGGCCATGGGAGGTAACGACGGAAATTTAGGAAAATTTAAGATAAAAATCCCTAAAATACTGATGGTGGAGGAACTCTCCTAGATTGTAAGGCTCGAATGGCTAAAGAAGAAGACGGCTTGGAATGGATTATGGATCTGTATAGCTGTTGAAAACAGAGGTGGCGTAAATGATAGCAATTGACATGGGCAGAACTGTCATTGTCAACTCCAAATCCCTCCCTCCTAATTGAAGATCCTAGCGTCTGCTCTGTAACTGATCGGCCTCGCCTATCCCAAAAGGATGCAGAAGATCTAAAAAATGCAGTAAATGAAATAAAATTGTCAACTTTTAAGGTACTTTTTTGCAAACTAAACTAAAGTTGTATTTTGTACATGAAGAAAATACATCGAATTGGAAAATGGAGACAGAGAAGGTTTGATTTTTGAAGAGAGTCTTTTTGGGTTCAGTAGATTGAAATACACAAACCAGTTTTGTTGGAAGATACGCAACCATTATCTTCCAATTTGGCTTTGTGCTTTATCTAAGAGATTGGAATCCTCTGCAATGGGAGATACACTTCTACTAGCTATACTGTTGGAACTGCCATTGTTTGTTACAGTTGACTCTTGATCTGTTATAGTAGTTACGTCTGACTTTGTCTTCTTGGGTAGTCCATCAGATGCATATACCAATTTTAAGCCGCACTTTAGCACCTCCACTCTAGCTTTCTCATCTGTCACACCAAATTCAAGAGTTGCTGCAATTGGATTACATGTACCTGAGTGCTGGTCTTCAAGACATTTTATGTTATTTGAGCATCTGGTGTAGCAAATAAATACATGGTCTGATGTCATCATCTTGTCTTCTTCGTTGTTATGTTTGTTCCAACATCCAACCACGCGAGTGAAAGAGATACATGACCCATCTTCTATGTTAAACTTGCATGTCACTGAAAAAGAGTTGATTTGTTCTTGGCACTTTGTAAAGGAGACAACGGCACATAAAGCTATCCCGACAAAGCTATTTTCTTTCCAGTGTGCTGGAAGTTTGAGCTTTAACACGGATCCAACTGATTGATAGCAATACCATGAAGGTACTTCACACCCAGGAAAGCAAGTGCTGAACAAAGCCTCTGGAACAAAACCCTGCAAAAGTAATAAAAACCTTATAGTCATTAAGTTACTTAGCGGCAAGAAATGAATGAGAGATATACCTCATTGCAGCGTTTTAGTGCATCCGTTAGCAATTGGCATTTCCTTTGAGCATAGGTTGTGATGTTCTTCTTTGCAGTTCGGCTTAGATTATTGCAGTTGGTGAAAATGAATGTGGAATGAATCTGCTCCATTGGCAAATGTGTAGCCACTGGATTCATAACTGCTTTCAGGGAGACACACCCGTGTGCATCTAAGCATAGGAGATTTGGTGGAAGCTCTGGAATAGATAAAAGATTCTTGCAGTACTTCAAGTCCAACCATTTCAGTTGAAAAAGTTGACTCATCTCATCTGAAAGGCTGATTATATTGGTTCGGCTTAAACATAAACGCTCAAGTGAAGGTATATGGGGAATCTTTGTGATTTTTGTCTTATCGAGTAGTAAAATCTGCAAGCATTTCATGTTCTTCATCACATCTGGGAGACTACTGAGCTTTGAGCAACCAGAGCATACTAGTTCTTGCAGAACTTTCAGCTTGTCAATTTTTGCTGGAAGCCTTTTCAGCAACTTGCAGTCTTGAATGTTTAGTTTCACAAGCTTTACCATGGTTGTAGGAAATTCAGTTATTTCGGTGCCATCGAGGTAAAGAACTTCTAAACTTTTGGAAATGAAAAGAAAACTCTCAAGGTTTGAGCAGTTGCTGAGGATGAGAGTCTTTAGTGATACCAATCTGATATCAGGAAAAGACTCAAGTGATGTGCACCCTTTGAGATTCAAGAAAACAAGACTTTTCATATTTTCCATATCATGATCCAATGCTTCCAATGAAGTGCAGCCTTCAAGGTTCAATGTTTGTAGATTTTGAGCTTTTGATATTCCTAACAAGGTCTTCAACTTGCTTGAGTGATTGAGATCAACCCACTTTAGTTCTGGTGCATCCTGTAACGACAAAAGATTAAACCACCAAATGTTATCAAACAACAATGATTGGCCAAAAACAAGGAAACAATCAAGCTATTTATAAAATATGCACACCTTATTATTCTCCCAAATCTGTTCAATTTCGCTGTATGGCAGCTTAAGGTCTACGAGATTCTTGGGCTCGGAATTTGGTGGAAGTTCCTTCAATGGGTACTTGAGCCAATGTAAACATCGAACCTGTTCTAATTGAAAATCAAGTCCCTCAGGGATACGTATCTTATGGTTTGGTTTACATTGTTGAGGACAATGAGAGCTGTAGAGCTTGAGGTAACGCAGGTTACTCATCTTCTTAAAGTGATTATTGCCTAAGGTCATTTCTCCTTCTATCTGAGATAAGTCGACGAAAATACCTACGACTTTACCATTCTCCTTGTCTACCTGTAACCAACAACAAACACAAAGTCAGCCAAAGAAGAAATGAAAGCTTTCAACGTTGAATCTCAATCATTGCAAGTCTCACCTTTTTTGGCAGCAAAACATTTACGTCACGTTGATGTCGCCTTTTCCCGTTAGTTTCAGAGCAAAGCTTATTAGCGTAAGTGTACAAAAGTTCATGCATCTCTACTCGGCTACTGTCTGAAGCATCGATCAAGAAGTTGTTTTCAAGATCTTTGATTATACTCTTTGCTTCAGAAACAGATGAATCCAGTAAGCTCGTCAAATAAATCTCATCATGTGATCTGAAACAAGCTATGTCGAGAAACGCATCCTTAGACTTGGGACTCAATTCATCATAACTTACATCCAAGACACGTTTCCGAATACTTGGACTGACTGTAGTCAGTTGTTCTTTCCAGTAAGCCACGGGTTTCCCACAAAGCTCTAAACCCAATAGCTCGAGAGCTAGTGGATGGCCTCTTGCGTAACGCACAAATTCATTTGACAACTTCATGAAATCTTCTTTTTCTTGGGTTTTCTTTTGTGCCGCATAATGATGAGAGAAGGCATATCGATGAAAGTGCTTTAATCCATCTCTGTGGTTCAAGTGCGAGACCTTATAAATATCAGAATCCTTAACAAAACCCTCTAGCAATGATCTGTCATTTGCTGTAATCACAATCTTGCTACCTTCCTTAGTCCACTCACTATGTTCCTTAAGAAGAGCTTTTATATGTGTCTTGTCACTTATCCCATCAAGAACAACGAAAACTTTGTTCTCTTTTAGTTTCTTGTAATGTTTGTCGTATGTCTCCTCACCTATGCTGTCATCTCCGAGGAACTCCTTCAAGAGCATCCCTGACAAGTATTGCATGCTTTTTCCCTTTATATCAGGGTCAGAGAGTAAAAAGTGACTCACGAAATAGCTTTTCCAGTTGTTGAAGAACTTTTTCACGATAGTAGTTTTGCCTATGCCATGCATCCCAACGACTCCGACAATACGAGTCTCGTCTTTCTTAATCTCTACCATTTCTTGCAACTCTGAAAGGCGTTGTTTGAGCCCAAAAAGCTCTGTCTCTCCTTCTTCAGAGGGGACTTCAGTGTTTTGTGAATGGTCCAAGGATCTCGGTATGGTTTCTTCTGATGAAATTTTGTTTAGCGCTTTCAAAACTCCTTGGACTATTTTCTTAATGAATTTGACCTCTTCACTGCATCAAATCACAATTTCAGAATCAGAAATTATTCATCCTATCTTCATATCCTTTTTTATCTCGAATAATTTTTCTTTGAAATTGATTCGGGCATGCGAGGAGTGATAAAATAAAGTAATAATCTAATGATTGAATAGCGCAAAACATTGTTGTTGAATAAAGTTGAAAACTTATAATTTTAAAAACACTATTTACTTAATTCAACTAACATTTTTTTCACTAAGATTATTACATTATTTTACTATTTCTCTAATGTATTAATCACCATCATTTGCTACTAAAACATGTGTTATTGAATATTTATTTTAAAATATATTTTAAAATAATGTTAGTGCTACATCAGCATCTCAAATCTTATTAAAATTTAAAGTACATCAAATGCTTACTCCAAAATTTCATGGCTTTTTCTAATTATATTCCAAATACGTGAAATTTAAGAAAAAATGGTGAAAACTATAAATCATTCATATACCTATTTAAGATGAATCGTGTTGTAATATCTTTTCTAGTTAAAAGAATGGCAGAAAAATCTATTAGGCAGCCTAGGCAGATCATATTTTTGTTCTTAGATCCAAAAACAGTAACATGACAATCTAGTTGAAAATTTGATTTTTGTACATTAGTGAATGAGTGACTTTCCATGAAGATTTTTTATTTCTCTCGCATCTAACTTACTTTCTCTGTTTCTTTATAATGTGACTTCACACAAATTAATAAAATATAGAAATGATAATTTACTATAATAATTTATTTTATTTTTTAAATAATCAAAATAACTTATCGACACTTTTAAAGTTTGGTTGATAATAATTTTTAAAAATATTTTTAATGATATATTTGATAAACTTTGATAGACTTTACAAGCATTTAGCAGGTTTTACGAGCATCTAACAAACTTTGTAAATATTTAATAAATCCTGTTAGCATACGACAGACTCTACATATATTTGTAGATATTTTACAGACTTTACGGATTAAATAGCAGATTGTGCGGAATAAAAGACAGATTTTACAGAATAAATAGTAAACTCTGTCGTCAAAATGGCAAACTATGTAGAATAAATGACAAAATCTACGATAAACTATTTGATAAACTCTACTAAAATATGACATACTCTGCATAATAACTACAAACTTTGCAGATATTTAACAGATTTTGTAAATATCTAGCAAGATTTTGTAAATATCTAGCATAATCTGCAAAATTTTGGCAGACTTTGTCAAATCACTAGCAGATTCTACAGATATTTACATGACTCTAACATTTAACAAATTTTACGAGTATTTAACAGATTTTATAAACATTTGATAGATTTTGTAAGCATTTGACAGACTCTATGAATATGTGTTAAACTATGCTAACATTTGACATACTCTGCGCACATAAAATAAATTATGCTAATATCTAGCTGACTTTTGTAACCACTTTTAACTTTTCAAATTTTTTTATTTTTAACTTAATCAATAATAGAGATAGAAATAAATATTAAAAATGCATTTTAATTATAAAATAAATTAAAATAAAATAATTAATCAAATTCTATATTAATTTATAAATAATTTCTTTGAAATATTTATTAATTATAAAAGACAGTTTTGAAATTTTAAAATTTGTTAGATAATAAATAGGTAATGTAAACAATAAAATTTTGAAGGAGTTATCTTACCTATTAATAAAAATGGGTTTTTTTATGTAAATTTCTCATATATAATTATACAAATTTATCCTTATTTAATATGTTATTATTTAATAACTTTAACTAAAATTTAAATAGTTTTATGTTTGTACAGATTATGTTAGATTATATATTTTTTAAATTACATTGAAAAAAATTTCAAATAAAAATTCAAAGGTAGGATGACAATATTTCAAAAACAGGAGTAAGTATCTAGGACTCCTATTCGTTTTTAGATTTCAAAATATTCAAATTTAGAATCATTTTTATTATCAGCCAATTAAAATTTGGATCCAGATCCAAAATTTATGAATATCCGTAAAAAAAAAATATTCTAAGTATATCTAGATTCAAGTCTTTTTTTTGTTTAAATAAGACACAAAAAGTTATGCAGATTTTTTTTCTTCCAAAAATAGTCACGATATCCAATTTTTTTCTTTAGTATAGAACATATCCAGATATTCAGCTCAAAATATTTTATTATTTAGATTCGATACGGATAATTTTACTATTCGAATCCGGTATCGTTTGTCCCACATATTTGTTTTTTAGATGTGGGATTTGGAGATCTACCCGAATCAGGATATCTGTTAAAAAACTATTTTAAAGTTTTGTCCAAAAATTTAACATTTACTTTTTTTTTAATTTAAAGTTAAATTCAGTATAAATTTCTATAATTTTAGTTAGTATAGTTATTGTTATAAATAAAACAATAGTTATTGTACTAAAATTTTGTATTTCTTAATCTTGCATCTAACTTGTTAATAAAGAGTTATAGACGCGAAAAATTAAATTTTAACATATACTGCTTCAAATACATATAATTTTACTAGTACAGTAAGTTAAATTTGAGTTTATGAACATATATAATTTCACCTATATAATTCAGTATGCTATTACCTTATATATGTTTATGTGAACTTATGGACATATGATCCCAATCTCTCTGTGTGATGCTATGAACATATATAATGTTAAGCATAATTTTAATTGATGTATGTGATTTTCGCATATAGATTCATATAAAACTTGGAATATAACAACATTTAAAATATAGTGTCATGGATTCAATATTTTTCTATAAAGTAACTAATATTCATTTAGTTTCATTATATTAGATGTTTTAGATATTTTGTTTAATTCTATGGTCGAATAAAAAGAGTTCCGATTTCAAAGAAAACAACACCAAGAGGCATGTGAATCAAGGCAAGAAGTGATGTAATTTTGCAAAATAAGTAACTACACAGAAGATGAGTGTTAGACAAAACCGAAGAAAAACGATCAAGACAAGAGCCAAAGAGGTAACAAGAAGTGTTACAATTTTGGTATGATCGGCCACTATACAAACACATGTCGTTCAAAGAAAAAAGAAATAGCGCATGTAAGTCTTGAGGAAGAAAATGAGGTTGAAGACCATTCGTTGTTTAGTGCAAGTGAACAAGCACTAACAATAATAAGAGAATATATTTGGTTAGTACGTAGACAGTGGATGCATTAACCATATGACAAAAGAAGAGAGATACTTTTTGAAGATCGATAGAAGTATCAATGTTTTGATAATAGTCAGAAAGGGAGAATTCATCATGAGAGCCGGTAAAACAGATATCACCGTCAAGACAAGTGATGGCAAGAGAGTCATCAAAAATGTCTTTTTGGTGCCTGGTTTGGAGAAAAATTTGTTGAGTGTTTTCAAATTATTTATAATGGTTACCAAGTGAATTTTAAAGACAAGATATGCATCATTGTAGATGCAAAAGACAAGAAGATTATAAAAATTCTAATGACTCAAAAAAACTTCAAAATCAAGTTGGATTCAGTAGAAGAAGAAGGTATGAATACAAGTGAGCAAGAAAAAATAGAAACATGGCACAAGAGACTTGGTCATGTAGGCAACACACAGTTGTAAGAAATGCAAGAAAAAGGTTGGTAAATGAATTATCGAAATTCACAGTCAACACAAAGATATCAAGAGATGTCATGTTCAAAGAAAACAAGAAGTGATATTTATATAAACAATAAGAAGTCACGAAGACTACTGCCTTATCTATGAATGATACACAAGAAACAAGACAAAAACGTGGAAACAACTTCAATCATGTTCTAACAAGTAGAAACAGCTCGAGCCATGTTCCAACAAGTGGAGTTGTTGGAAACAGTCCCAGACCTGATTTAACTGACAATGGTGACTATGATAATATTGAAGAAGGAGAAAATTTTGAATCATCAAAGAGATACAAGTTCATGAGTGAAATCATGTAAATACCACCAAGAGTAGAGATTGAAGAAGCAGCTCAAATCATTGAAGCTTGTCTTCTCGGACATGAAGAACTACAAACTTACAATAAAACATTTGGTAGTAAAGAATGGCGAAAGGCCATGAATGAAGAAATAGAGATGATTGAGAATGACAAGACTTGGGAACTAGTAGACAAGTCTGAAAAGAAAATGTTATATAAGTGTGAAGTGGATATATAAGATCAAAACAGATGCAAGCTGCAATCTGATCAAAACAAAGGAAGCCTAGTTGCAAGAAGGTTTTCTCAAAAATATGGAGTTTAATACTTAGAGACATTTGCAAAAATCTTAAGATATGATACAATTCATCCATACTTGCATATGCGGCTCAAATAGAATGAAAATTGTATCAAATAGATATAAAGTGAACATTTCTAAATGAATAATTTAAAGAAAAAGTGTATGTCACACAACCACCTGGTTTCGTGATCGAAAGAAAAGAAGAAAAGAGCAAAGTGAAAGATCTTAGAACAAAATTTGGAGTGAAGCCAAGATACGAAATAAAACAAATTCAAAGAGCAAAGTGGAAGATCTTAGAGCAAATCTTACATATTTATGTTGTTTCCATCACAATAATTCATTTTGTATAAGTATAGATCGAGCCTATTATTGTAAATTGTCGAGTAACAATTCAAAAAATTTTTATTTATAATAAAATCTATAAATTTTTGCAGCAAAAATATTATGTTCTTATTTCACAAAGAACAATATCGTGTGTTAAAATAGATAATTGTGTGTTCCAATAACGAGTTATATTTATTGTGATACATTTATCAGAGTTAGTTTCTGACTGAAAATCTTATACGAAGTATATAAATTTGTATAACTTTTAGATATCATGATTTCATATTAAGAAGAGGGAAGACACTTGTACCTCTTCATGTCGAACGTGAATCCTATTATCTCACAAACAGAGGTAAGAGCGTTCTCCCATTTCTTCATCTGGTCAACACCAACACTTTCCCTTTGCTTTCTCAACTCGTCGCCGAACGCTCCTTTCTGATGTTTAACGGTCTCAACTTCCACACAGTAAAAGATGGGAATGGTTTCTAGTAGGCCTTCAGAATTGCGATCCATAATCTTAACTAGTTCGTTCAGACACCATTTTGACTCTGTGTAGCCTTTGGAAATGATAGCCAGTGCAATTCTCGACTTTTCAATCTCCTTAAAAAGGATATTTAGAGGTTCGCCTCTTGCCGCATTTTTATCTATGAAGTAATTTATACCTTTCTTTCTCATGGCATTCTCCAGATGGCTGATAAATCCATTACGAAGGTTCTCCCCATGGAAATTGAGGAACACTTGGTGCTGAGGAACACTGGTCGCCATGGGAGATCTGATTTTGCTTAGAAAAAAGATATGATTTGAGTTTTCTTGAATGGTTTCGAGTTGGAGATAACTCGTTAAATAGTGGCCATCTCCATTAAGTAATTCAAGATTTCAATTTACAAACTGTCAAGACCAATTCTTTAATTAGTTTATACCAATAGCATTATCTCTAAACTTGTTATTTTAAATTGGGGTGTGATAGTCAACCCTAATTATTTGTATCACGGCACTTTTACAACTTTTCATTTTTTCTAAAATCTGTCATTTTCTTCCCTTTTTTAAAATTAAATTTTTATATATCTATATCTTATTTTATTTATTGCATTTAAAAGTTTTAGTAGTTTTTAGATATGCATTCAAAATAAACGAAATTATAACTTATCATGAATATATTCTGAAGGAAACTAAAGGAAGTTGAGTTATGATACAAAGGAAATAGTTTAGTAGTAAAAAAAATTCAATAACTTATGAATAAGATGGTTGGGAGGGTTTTTCTTATTTCGTTCTCTCCAACATAATTAATTGATGTTTGAATCATCTAATGAATGACGAGCAGTAATACGATGAATTGTGTCTTGCCAGGCCAGATCTGCATGAATACCCAGCAAGTCAGCCTACTATATTGAGGCGAGGCAGACTGTTAATGTTTATGTACATGCAAAGAAGAGATCATGATCGTAATAACTATCAAGTTTTATTATTTGTTAAATTTTTTATTTCACAATCAATCCAAATAATTCGTTCGGTTATCTCATTTATTTCTCTTTTCTCATTCATCATGATAGTTTTGTGCCTCCACAGTTATTTTCAGGTATGATTTTTTAGACAATCACATTGTCACTTTTAAAGGTTTTTCAAATAAATTATCGCAAATAAATGATCGCATCATAACTATTTGGGTGATAGTTTTTTACTTAGAGTTGTGTTTTTTTTTCTATAATGTTTTTTTATATACAGTATATATACTAGAAATAGGTCCGCCATACGAATAGATTTTTATTTATGAATTAATATATATTTTGTTAATATATTATTTATGAAATTTTATAACATATAGTTTTATCTAAATTTTTATCTTATAAATTATTTTATCTTGAACATCATACAACTAGCTATATCAGGGATTCATAACTCCCCACTACTCAGGCCCTGTTCGTTTTCTCATCCAGATGCAATATCTGTATGCAAACGCTCAGATGTTGTTCGTCTTTTTCATATAATTTTGCATCCAGATGCTGAAATGAGATATTTGAGATGCTAAAAAAATGAGCTTCCAGATGCTGCATCTGCATCTCAAAATCCAAAAGTCTAAAATACCCTTTATTTCAAACAATAAAAAAAGCTAAAATGTTTTTCTCTAAAACACGGAAACAATTTTTTTAAAACACAAAAAAAATCGGTTTTCCGAAAATATGAAAACACGTTTTTCCGCCAAAAATACGAAAACACGTTTTCCCGTCAAAAATACGGAAACTCGTTTTCCCGCCAAAAATACAAAAATAAGTTTTCCCGCCAAAAATACGAAAACACGTTTTCCCGC
>KE157740.1:6476-21874 GCA_000411055.1 Leavenworthia alabamica
AATTATCTTGATTATTTTGTAAATAATATTAGTACTCTTGGGTGTTTAGTCTTTTACTATTTTTTTATTTTAAAAGTAAAGATAAAATTGTAAATAGGAGTGTTCGGGGTTTAATATGAAGAGAAAAGGTGAAGTAGAATTTTGCTCCACACATAATCCGACTCTCTTATTACATTTTCCGATGTCGGCGACTCTCCGGCGCCTCATTCTTTTCTCCTCCACAAATCCCCTCCGCAATTTATCTCCGCCGTGCCTTCCATACGTCGTAAATCGTTTATCTCCATCTTTCTCTTCCGTCTCATCATCGGAATCACACGCCTCCCCTTCCCGGACTCGAACTCGAACTCCACTGGAAACTCAATTCGAAACATGGATCCAGAATCTAAAACCAGGCTTCACTAACTCCGATGTGGTGGCGGCGTTACGAGCTCAATCTGATCCAGATCTAGCTCTCGATATCTTCCGTTGGACAGCTCGGCAACGAGGTTACAAACACAACCACGAAGCTTACCACACTATGATCAAACAAGCAATCATCGGAAAACGAAACAAATTCGTTGAAACCCTAATTGAAGAAGTAATCGCCGGCGCTTGTGAAATCAGCGTTCCTCTTTACAATTCAATCATCCGATTCTGTTGTGGTCGTAAGTTTCTTTTCAATCGAGCTTTTGATGTTTATAACAAAATGCTTAGATCAGATGATTCGAAACCTGATCTTGAAACTTATACATTGCTTCTAAGTTCATTACTTAAGAGATTCAACAAATTGAATGTGTGTTATGTATATCTTCATGCTGTGAGATCACTTACAAAGCAGATGAAATCGAATGGTGTGATTCCAGATACGTTTGTGTTGAATATGATAATCAAAGCTTATGCTAAGTGTCTTGAAGTAGATGAAGCTATAAGAGTTTTTAGAGAGATGGCTTTGTATGGCTCTGAACCTAATGCTTATACTTATAGTTACTTAATGAAAGGGCTTTGTGAGAAAGGAAGGCTTGAGCAGGGTTTAGGGTTTTATAAAGAGATGAGAAGCAAAGGGATGGTTCCTAGTGGAAGTTGTTATATGGTTTTGATTTGTAGTCTTGCAATGGAAAGGAGATTAGATGAAGCGGTCGAGGTTGTGTATGATATGTTGGCGAATTCATTATCTCCGGATATGTTGACTTATAATACGGCTTTGGGGGAGTTGTGTCGGGAAGGTAGAGGTAATGAAGCTCTTGAGGTGCTTGAGGAATGGAAGAAAAAGGATCCGGTGATGGGTGAAAGGAACTATAGAATGTTGATGGATGAGGTATATTTCTTGAACAAGGGAAGATGATTGATTGTGAAGGGCGATCGATTTGCTTAGCTCTTCTAACTCAAAAAAAGGTCGAAAAGATCGGTTCTATATAGCGAATGAACCTTAGATCTCTGTAATGTGCCAAATTATAGAGATGATCAAGTTTTGATCTTCAAGATTCTGTGTTACTTTTTATGTCATTACTGGTTTAAGCATAGTGATTTGAAGATTGAAGACTCGAGGCTTGACAGATTACAGATATTTTGCGGTTTCTATTGATTCAAGATCGTGTTGTCTTGTATCATGTTCTATGATCGTATGACTCCTTCTCCCCAAGGAGATATCTATGGTACTTAAAGATTACTTGCAAACGAAATATAACATTTTTGCTAGTTTTAGGAATTGCTTTTGGAGATGGATTTCCATAACATCTATGAAGGGAAGTTTTTAAAATTAATTTGTATTTCAATTATCTTTGCCTGAAATTTATCAGTTTACTAATGAATATAATCCATGTGTCCATCACATTTGTTCAATCAATGAAACCGAAAACATTGTTCTTATTCAGAGCCGGTCTAGGCAAGACAATTTTTTATATATTATAAAGAATCTAACTATTTGATCTATATAATATTTATATATATACTACGCTATTATCTATTTTTTAATTATTTATGATAGCATATTTAATATTCTATCACAAAATTTGAAAAACTATAAAGTAATGAAACTCTTAATGTAATTGTACATCTCATTTGTTCATTCAATAAAAATGAAAACGTTGTTCCTATGTTAACAGATGTATGAAACAAGGACACTGTGAATGACTCCGTGATCCGCCGCATCAGACACGTTAATTAGGTGAAGATAAAGTTGTGAATAGTCAGCGCCGACGACCATGTGATTATATATGGGCTGAATGAGCCTACTTATTAATACAATGTAGGCCCATTAAATTTAGTTCGCCTTGGTCAACAAAGAGGAGAGATCTACCGTGTAATTACTAATTAGTGAGTGACTGAGAGATCGAAGATCGAAAACTTAGAGATGAGCTCTGCATTCGACATGAAAGCTGCTGTAGTTTTGCTTCTGCTCACGGTTCTAACATTAGGTAAAACAATCTTCTCTCTCTCTCTCTCTCTCTTTGTTTTTTGCATCTTATGTATTCGATGTGTTGGATCGATCTGATCTCCGTTGATTTCTTATGTTTCTCTTCGATTGTGATGATGATCTTCAGCTTATGCGAAGAAGTCAGGTGATGTGACAGAGTTGCAGATTGGTGTCAAGGTGAGTAATAACGCTTTTTCACATACTTAATCGGATCTTAATTTCAACCTCCATGTTTAATTCTCTGTTTAAGAGTCTGATCGTGAAATTGAATCTGATCTCAATTCTCGTAGTTAGAAGATGATAATTCTCTTGATTACGTACTTTAATTTCGTTATTGCGTATAGTCATTTGCATCATCAAGCTACAATAGATACTTAGGTTTTAGCTTTTGTTTTCTAATCATTTGTTTCCTGTTTTTTTTTAAACAGTTCAAACCTCAGAAATGTGATATTCAGGCTCACAAAGGAGATAAGATCAAGGTTCACTATCGGGTAAGTTTTACTAAAGCTTCTACAAGTTGTATAACTTATGCTGTGATGGAGAAGGTAACACATGGTCTCATCATACAGGGAAAATTAACTGATGGAACAGTCTTTGATTCAAGTTTTGAGAGAGGTGACCCTATTGAGTTTGAGCTTGGAACTGGTCAAGTCATTCCAGGTGTGTTGCAATATCTACTCCTTTTTTTCTTATTAATGGTGTGCACAAACAATTGAAGATAAATATTTAAAATGTTGCAGGATGGGATCAAGGTTTACTGGGCGCTTGTGTAGGTGAGAAGAGAAAGCTAAAAATCCCATCAAAACTTGGTTATGGTGATAACGGCTCACCACCAAAAATCCCAGGTATGTTAAGTAAAATTTCCACCCTATCTGCATTGCTTAAGAAGATGATGATGATATTGCTGTTGAGATTCAATGTTCCTTGATATTGTTTTAACTAGAGTAACCTTATCTGAGCTTTTTAATTAATGAATTAAAAGTATTGAAATGAATGTTTGGTGAATTACACAGGTGGGGCAACACTTATATTCGACACTGAGCTTGTTGCTGTGAACGGGCAACCACCCAGCGAAGGTAAAACTGAGAAGGAGCTTTGATTACACTCTTATTTCTTCCCTTTTTTCCATATAAAATGAAACTGTTATAAGTCAGTATTTGAAGAATCTCAAATCATTTACGTTGCTTATTGAAGACAATAATAATATGTTTTTGACATTAATTCGAAATTGACAACTTGGCTCACTGTATTCGTCTACTCGGGATTGAATTTAATATTTGTTCTGATTTGTGATAACAATGGGGAATTGCATTAAATCAAAAAAACATTGACTAAAATTGTTTACTCCAAGAATTTTGTTTCAACAAAATATCATTTTATTTATCAGTTTAATTTTTTACTCTTTACTAGGGTAGAACCCGCATTAATATAACATGTCATTTGTTTAAAAGTTTTTAATTATAAAAATTAAATTTATGTTCAATTGATTTTTAATATGATAGAAGATTTTAGAATTTATTTAAGTTACTTGTAATACAACCTTTATGTATTTAAAAATATTGAAAATATTTATCTAATCTAATATAGTTTGTTAGTTATAAAATATTTTCTAAATTTTACTTCTATTTACTTTCTACTTTTGTAATTGTGATGAACATATATATAAAGATATCTATATATACTATTACACTAAAAGATTGACATTAACATTTGTGTTTTATTTATTAAATTCACACAAGTTTTCTAAATTTTTAAAATTTCCAAAAACACAGTCAATATATATTATTATATAATATGAATTAATTTAATAATTTTAAAATTGTACTAAACATATATAAAGATCTAAATCCCATACTTCTTTTTCATGATATTTTAAAAATGTTTTGTTAGTCATGAATTTAGCAATTCTGTTTGTTGTTTGTGTGGTCCGATTTATCAAATTTAAGATTTCTATTTTCAGAACATATATTTTGTTCAAAAATCAAGAAAAAGAATTGTGACAATGTAAGTACATAAAATGAAAAGGGTATAAACAAAATCTTATTCATAATTAATTTCACTATTTCATTAACATGCAAACATTGAAAAATCACAATATATATATATAAAGTTTCTAATGCTCTCTTCTCCTGTGATGACACGTCATCAACACAATCTCTCTACACTTACACATCAGGAACTTAAATCTACATACTAAAATATTATCCTCCATTGATTCTATTCATTGATTTACTCTATTGTCAAACTTGATAAAATTAAAGTAGACAAAAAAAATATAATAGAGAAATATATATCTTTATATAACATCTATATATAATAGATATAATAGAGAAATATATATATATATAGAGAGATTTATACGTTTTAATTTAATATTTACTCTATTGTTAAATTTGATAAAATTAAATTAGACAAAAAAATATAATAGACAAATATATCTATATATATAAAACATATATATAATAGATATAACAGAAAAATATCTATTATATATATACATATATAGAGATTTTATACGTTTTAATTTAATAATTTATTAAATTTATATATATGTGATTTATACATATATCTATATATATAAAGTTGATGAGGTTCTCTTTTCTCATGAAGTCATCTCATCATTTCAAATGTATAATATTGTGACACATCAGCATCATCTAATTAATTTTAAATTAATTTTAAATTATTTATTTAATTAGTTTATTGTATTAACTATACTTTAATTTTTATACTAATTNTTATTGTATTAACTATACTTTAATTTTTATACTAATTAATACTAATTGATACAATAATTTTATAAGAATTTGAAAAGTTTTCTACTCATAGAAATAATATAATTTAATAATTTTAGTGTTATCAGATTTATTTATACATTTTAGATAATTATTTACTCTTAAATAAATAAATTATAGTATGAATAATTTTGGTTTTATTTATGAATTTCTCTTCATATTATAATTGATTTTTTGATATTCATTTTAAAGAATTCATGCGTATATACATCATGATTTAAATTTTGTATAAGTTTAAATTAAAAATAATATAAAACTTAAAACAAATACAATAATTTCAACAAAATAAACATAATTCTTCTAATTTTGATGGTGTTCGGATGAAAAAAAATTCTATTAACAATTAAATATTTAACAAAAGTTCTAAAAACTTGAATAAAAATCTTAAAAATAATAAATGATATATGAAAATACATGTTATTAAAGGTAGGCAAACATGATTTCGGGACTGGATTTTATGGGAATGGAATGTGACGGAAATTTGGGAGTATAAAAATGTGTCCATTTACGTTCCATATAAAATATGGGACGAGACGGAAACGGGACGAGATGGGACGGAGACGGGAATTTCCAAAAATAAACATGACAAATTATTTTAAATTTAAAATGACAAATATATATGTTAATAATAAAAAAACATAAAATCAATATAACATAAATTTCATAATTATAAATTAAAATAAATTTGATTAATTTAAAATTCATAAATTTCTGACAAGTGCTATTGAGAAACATGACGATTCTTTTAGATTCAAGAGAATATTAGAGGAGTATTTAAAAATTATGACAAACCAAATAAGTCATAAGATTCGAGGATTGAGAATACTAAATGACAACAAATAGATAAAGATCTAGCGATCAATAAAATGTTAGATAAGACTGGTTTTATAAAGCTATTTAGAAGGTGTACTGGATTTCATGTTACTTTATTTTCGATTAGATTAGATAAAATTGATAATATAACCTATATGTTCCATTATATTTAATGTGATTTGATTTTCGATTTGATTAGATAAGATGTATAATAGAAAGCTATCAGTGGTTCTTAGGATCATATTTTTCCAGAAATATGATGCTTTTCAAAATAGGAAGTTTCCCAAAAAAGGAAAGTTTATGGAAATGAAAAGTTTTCCAAAATGAAAAGTTTTCTAAAGATGACAGTTATCCGAAGAGGAAATTTTCTCGAAAGAAAAAGTTATAAATGAGATATTATAAATAGTTACTGAAACAAGATGACAGTTATTCGGCGGAATATTGTTTACGAATTAATTTAATTATAAACTAATTATTTTTTATTTTATTTTATAATATATATATTATATTATATTTGATTTATATTTTATATGTAATAATTTGTTAAAATAACTTTATAAATTAGTATATAAAATCATATATTCTTCACAATACACTTTAATAATAAATCATGAATAAAATATTATCATTTATAAAATCACTATTTTTTAAATTTTGTTGTAATTAATGCTTAAAATTTATAACCATAAATTTATGACAAATTTTATTGATAGCTAGATCTTTATCTATTTGTTGTCATTTAGTATTCTCATTCGTTGCATCTTATGACTTCTTTGGTTTGTAGTAATTTTTATATACGCCTCTACTATTCTCTTGAATCTAAAAGCGTCGTCATGTTTCTCAATAGCACTTGTCAGAAATTTATGGATTTTAAATTAATTAAACTTATTTTAATTTATAATTATAAAATTTATGTTATATTAATTTTATGTTTTTTTTATTATTTACAAATATATTTATCATTTTAAATTTAAAATAATTTGTCATGTTTATTTTTGGGAATTTCCGTTTCCGTCCCATCCCGTCCCATTTCTGTCTCGTCCCATGACCTATCCCGTCCCGTTTCCGTCTCGTCCCATGACCTATCCCGTCCTATTTCAGTCTCGTCCTATATTTTATATAGAATGTAAATGAGACTTATTTTTATACTCCCAAATTCCCGTCACATTCCCATTCCCGTAAAATCCCGTTTGCCCATCTTTAATAACATGTATTTTCATACATCATTTATTATTTTTAAGATTTTTATTCAAGTTTTTAGAACTTTTGTTAAATATTTAACTGTTAATAGGATTTCTTTTAATCCGGACCTCGCACCATCAAAATTAAAAGAATTATGTTTTGTTGAAATTATTGTAATTATTTTAAGTTATATATTTTTTAATTTAAAGTTATACAAAATTTAAATCATGATGTATATAAGCATGAATTTTTTAAAATAAATATAAAAAATTCAATTATAATATGAAGAAAAATTCATAAATAAAACCACAATTATTCATACTATAATTTATTTATTTAGGAGTAAATAATTATTTAAAATGTATAAATAAATCTAACAACACTAAAATTATTAAATTATATCATTTCTATGAGTATAAGACTTTTTAAATTCTTATCAAATTATTGTATCAATTAGTATTAATTAGTATAAAAATTAAAGTGTAGTTAATACAATAAATTAATTAAGTAAATAATTTAAAATTAATTTAAAATTAATTAGATAATGCTTATGTGTCACGATATTAGACATTTGAAACGATGAGGTGGGTTCTTGAGAAGATTACTTCATCAACTTTATATATATAGATTGTATGTTTTTATTTTAATCATTTCATTTTTAATATAGATATAATTGAGTTTTAGAAATTTTTAAATTAAGAATATAAATGAGTTAATGATAAAGAATAATAGAAGGAAAGTGAAAAAATTAATGATGATGATGTGAATATAAGTGAGTTAATGATAAAGAATAATAAAAGGAAAGTGAAAAAATTAATGATGCTGATGTGAATATAAGTGAGTTAATGAGAAAGAATAAAAAAAAATAATTGAATTGATGATGCTGATGTGTCAAGTGTATAGAGATTGGAGTGATGATGTGGCGAAGAGAGCATTAGGAACTTTATATATAGGTGAATAACTATTTTAAACTTTTTGTTTTAAATGAGTATGTAGGTGAATAACTGAAATATGATAATTAGAATAGAGAGATAAATAATTAAATTAGTGATAATTAGGTGTCATGATTAGAAAAATTTGAGAATATGAGATGACAAATTTTTGTATTTTGATTTAAGTTATAACAAATTGATAAAAAGGTTTATAAACACAAAACTATATTGATTATTAATACTTGAAGTACCTATTTTTTAAACTATACAAATACAATTATCTGAATTTTATTATATTTAATTTTTAGTTATTTTTATAATGTGGTGTCAAAAAATACTTTTATAATGTAATATTTTTCAAATTCTTTTCAAAATTATTATATTTAATAATAGTAGATCATATTTAAATTATAATCTCATGACACTCAATTTGAAAGAATATTATTTGTCACATATCTTATGTTTGTTTTATATTTTATTTTATTTTATAATTTGAATTTTTAATTAATCGTTAGTATTAATATTGTTAGTAATTTGATTAAAAATTCAAAAGTTAATTGATTTTAATTGTATGTTTCATTTTAATCATTTTTTAAAAATATATATAATTGTTGGGGTTTAGTTTTTTCTTTTGAAAATGAGTGTGTAGGTGAATAAATAAAATATGATAGTTAAAATAGAGAAATAATTAATATGTTGATAAATGTGGCTTAAATACTGGATTTGTAATTCTTTTAAATTTTAGTCCCTTAATGTTTTACTAATGAAAACAATTGCTGATGTGTCAAGATTATACACATTTAAGATGCTGATGTAGCACAAGGAGAATAGAGTATTTTAGGAACTTTATATATATAGATTTAGAGCATCTCCAACAACAACATCAAATCTTTAAGGGGGGTTTATTCAAATGAGATTGATATAGACTTATGATGATTATAAGTATTGTATAGTTTAAAAAATTTATTGAGATTATTTATTTTTATTCAAAAATTTATAAAGAGTATTTTAAAATATCACCTATGAAGGTTATATTTTAAAAGAGTTTTTAAAAATCTTTATATGAACAAAAAAAGTTAAAATCATTCAATCAATAACACTTAACTTAAACTTGATATTAAAATGTATTAAAATCATTTTATTTGAATAACACATGACTTTAGTTAACTCTTTAAAAATCATCAACCAATAACACATAACTTTAATAGATTTTTTATAAATCACAATTGAATAACATTAAACTCTTTCAGAATTTAAAATCTTTAAAAATCTCATAACCAATAAACCCCCCTAAATTTAAAGTTTTTTTTCTCTAACAACAACTTCAAAACTTTAAATTTTGAAGTTCTCCAAATCTATTTGAAGCTGACTAAAAGATTTGAAGTCTTTATTTTTTATTCCTTCGTGTTTTCATTTATGAAAAATAAATTAAATATTTTTTAACTATTGACTTTTATATTATTTTATTAACTTTTAATGTAAATTAATATTATTAATTATTAATTATTTAAAAAAACCTACTAACTAAATTTATGTAAAATTATATTATATTAAANTACAAAATTTTAATTTTTTTTGTTTCGGCAAGAAATAAAAAGTCCGATTTAAGTTTCCTCCACAATTCTCGTAAATATCCAATTGTCGTCCCATTTCCCAATCCTTGACAATTCCAACTTAAAATTCTCGTATTATTAACCATAAAATAAATTATAAAGATAAAATCTTTTCCTAACCATTCTCTGAATTAACCTTAAACCATATTTAACCATTAATAAAACCCCAAATATTTCTATATAATTAATTATAGAATTACTATAAATCATATATCCGAGTGACCTATTAAAAATTCCCTTGTTATTTGACAGTTATTTATGTCATTATCACCTCCATTTCCTTTATTTTGTCTCCAAAATATTGTTTGTAAATGGTAAACCAATTCATCCATTAGTAGTGACGACAGAATATCAAAACCATATTTAACTTTTTGTGACATATGTAAAACACTGTTCCGGAAATATAATAAACCAGTAAAATTGTAAATCCACTCAAAAAACTTGAATATATAAATAACCAATAAGAACACTATAATTATAGACAATGTTACATAATTCATAATAATAGCCATAACAACCAACTCTTCTTTTCCAGCAACAACAACATAAAACAAAACTATATCACAATAGAATGACATGTCCGTCCATATATATGCCCAAATTTTACCAAGCTCACCTAAACCATAAAACTCCATACATCCTTTCCAATTGAGTACCCCCATTATCTACATAATCCAGATACTCATTTTTAACCATCCATAATACAAAACATTTGAAACCTTTTAAAATATACCATCCCTGTCCAAAAAATAATGGGCAATCCACCTGTTTAAACCTTGACAAAACCTGTAATGCCAATACCACCAGTGAAACCTTAAGTTTTTGAAGTAAACGATTCTCTTGACCCATGACACATTTTTGTTCGTTTATCCTGTGAATCCGTTCATGTCCCCTAATCTGCTTTATCCCAACACTTGTAAAAGCCTCCTCACCAACCAGTGATTTTATCCCCCAAACCATGAAAAAACAATTATATAACAACCCTATTAGTTCTTGAAGGAACCAATTCAAATCGCATAATAGAAAGTCCTTGAAAAGTAAAATGATGTTTTTTGTTTTGTACCTGTTAAATAATTCAATCCGATCAATTATAGTGTTCGTAATTCTGAACAACACACCATAAAGATTATCCTGTGAAGAACCATGTTGACCTCTTTCTCCTTTAAAAAAGATGAACAATCTTATATGTCTATGTCATCTTAAAAATATCACATATAAGATAGTATACACTCTGTTATTTATAAAATTCATTGAGGTTATAATAAAAAACCTATAAACCTTATTTATCCCTTGCCGGCATTCGAAGAATATTGATATCAGAGTACTCCTTGTATAGATCCCAAAATTTGCGTTATCCACAACTATCTCTTTGAGTCTCCTCTCCCTGTCAATTTGAATCGCAATCCATGAACTCCCTATTATCCCCAATAAAATTTGATTTCTACCTCGTCGTTGTTCAACATTCTGTTTCGGAACATTCCGCCTCGAGACCCATATTGAACTACCAACACCCAAATCAATCACCTTACTATATCCTAATCTCGACGATCTATGAATTTCGTCAAGGAAAATCACCGTAAAAACACCCGTAACCCCATGAAATCTCATCGCCGTCACCGAAAACCTTAAAAATTTGAAATCGCCCTTTTCATCGCTATGAGAGAGAATTTTTACCACTGGATTTCCTATTTATTCCGATTAAATTATGAAATTAACAACTATTTTTGAAATATATATATGTGGGCTTTTTAAATTAAAAACAATATATAAGTGACCGTTGTGACTTACAGCTGTAAAAATATCTGAAAAAGATATGTTGAGTCAAAAAAGGAAATGTTTAATAGAGTATAAAATATACAAGTGACACGAGTCATATTTCATTATTTCTGTATTCACCTCCACTCTCATCCTTTTTACTCTGATAATCCCAATTGTTAATATATTTTTTACGCTCTCAAATTCGTATAGTGAATCAGTTGCGTCTGTAACAATGAAGATCAAATTCCATTCACCTTTATTAAAATTCTTTCTCCATCAACGCATCTCTACTGTTTACCCAACTACCAGTTTCCTATTCCGATCATCATCAAGTTCCTCTTCCGCCGGCATGAAACTTCGATCAAGATCTGAAGAAAATCTAACGGAACTCGATGAATGTATAGAAAATATGGAGGATGATGTTTCAAAGCTGTTCATGGAATATTCTCAATGTGAAGATCCCGAATTGTTTCTTCTTCTTAACAAGTATTTCATCACAAGCAAAAAGGTTTCTCAACTCTGTGATTCTTTAAGAAACTGCTTAGATAAAGCCAAAGACAACGACCTTGTTTTAATCGATGAAGCTTTACATGATTTTGAAGTTGAAAAGTCAGGTTATGGCGGTTCCTTAGAAGCCAGCTTCAGAAAAACTTATCAAGATTTGAAAAATTTCAATAGTAATTATAATCCTCGTGATTGTGATTTTCTCGCTGAAGAATTCAGGATTTGTCATCAAGAACTAGCAGAGATGATTATTAAATTAGAGAAGACGATGAAACAAATAGATAAAAAGCTTAAACGAGTTCGAGGAACAAGAGCCATAGTTACAGTGGCGATACTAGCTCCAGTTCTTGGTCTTCTCTTCGTTAGTAAATTTCTTCTCGGAATCTTTGGATCACTTCCGTTGGAGCCGTTCCTAGTTTCAACGTGGAAGAAATGTACTGAATCTTTGAAACGTAAAAGAACAGCGATGACTACAATGGAGAGAGGATCTGTGGTTGCTTTCAAAGAAATCAAGAAGATTACAAAACTGGTGAGTCGGTTAAAGAATGTGGAGAGATCGATTAGAGTAACTATAGAATACGCAGTTAAGAGTAGGTCTTCGGTATCCATAACTATGAGTGTTATGAAGAAGGAAAGAAAAATATTGAAGTCAACTCTTGTTGACTTAGATAGAGAGACTGGAAGGTGTGATGGTTTTGCTCAGTTTGGTCGTACAGTAGCTTTGGAGAAGATTGTTGAGTTTATGTCTCGTGGCAAGAAAAACTCCAAGTAGTATAGATTGGATTGTAAGTTTACTGTTAGTTGTTACTATTTTGTAATGCTCAACTTCAATTGTTTATGATCAAAGATATTAGCAATTATTATATTTGTTGATCAAGATACTGAGTTGTCTGATTCAGACATTTTATTGTTGTCTTTAATTGGTTTTTGATATGAAGACAGAGCTTCAATAAGGTATTGTAATTATCTAAATAAACAAAATATTATGACAATAGGTTTAAATTAGATGAAATAAAACTGCATCTGTTAAACATAATATAAAGATTAAGTCATCCAAGTTTGTATCAATAGTTTTGTTCAGAGTTGAGTATTATGAATGAGAACAGAGAAGAATATATATATGAACTTAACCTTAGGTGATACGCACATGTTTTGTTTCCCTGGTGTATTGAAGAAAGCTTAATAATCTTTAAAATAAAAAATTCAATAATTTTAGTTATTTCAGTAGACTCTTTATCTCCCACCATCCATTCGTACCTACATTTTTTAATAGAATAATTCTAGTATTTTTAGTCGGTTTTAGTGTTAAATTTAAAAACATACAAAATCCTAAACTTTTATATAGCCGTTTGGATCGTATTTTTATATTTGGAAAATTCAGATTTAGCAACTGATTAACTAAAATTATATTAAATATTTGAAATTGTTAATTGATTAACTTAACTTAAAAAATATATCTAATTAAACTAAAATTATACTTCAGATTATTATTCTATTAGTTTAAAATTTATACAAAAGTCTAAAGCTTACTGACCCTATTATATCTAAAATTATTATCCGACTAACTTAAAATTAAATTCCTAAATTCAAAAATTTTAAACTCTCTAATCTATAATAAAATTAAGCTTAATTTTGGATATTGGGTACCAGATCAAATCAACTTCGATTTTTTAGATAAAGTATGTTTTTTTTACCCAGAGCTTATCATTTCTCCCCAACATAACTGTCCATTTGAGACAAATATCTTGATGTTGGGACAAAAGTTAACAGTACTTTGTTCCTGTTTATCAATAAAAGAGATAGACTATCACATTTCTCACCAAAAATCCATAAATATATTTTATAAGAAAAAGCTAAACATATTTTTTAGCGAAAAATAGAAACAGGTTTTGTGCCAAAAATACAAAAACTTGTTTTTAAATAATTATTTTATGTAAATGATGAATTTTTTTTATAAAACTATTTGATAATTATTGAATTCTATATATTATCAAAATAATTAAATATTTTTTCTTCGCATAAAATAATTAAGTTCACAGTTAGATGAAAAATGGAACATGGTCCTCAAACAATTTAACTCAGGATAAGAACACATTTTTCACAAAAAGGAATTCAAATGACACTTAAATATTCTAACTGAATATTCTATTGCATAAATAATTTTTACTTTAGGCATGTTTGGTTGCCCATTTTATATTTCCAATCCAAATGATCCATTTAAATAAATCATCTAAATAGTTTATTTCAAATTTTTTTCTTGTAGTTAGTTTTTTGTTTTTTTAAACTGAACCATTTGGAACAAGACAGAAATTAACGTTTGTTTTGTGATAAAAATTTATTATTTTGATGATTATTTTAGATGAATTAATTAAAAAACTGCAAATTTTATATTATTTATTTTAAAATGAGAAAATTTCAATATATTGACAGAAAAACTGCATAATTATATTTTTCGTTAAAAATTACCAAATTTAAAATTTTATTTTTTACAAAAATTATAAAAAAAATTATCTTTTTTTTGTTAGAAAAACTACAGAATACATTTTTATGTAAAAATAAAAAATTTTAGAATTATATTTTCAGAAAAATCGTAAAACATTAATTTTGGCAGAGAAGCTCAAAATTATTTTTCAGCCAAAATCCTAAAATTTTAATTCTGGTGAATAAACAAAAAACTATTGAAAATATATAATATTATATTTTTCTACCAAAAATAAAAATATAAAAATTGCATTATAATGTATATTATTCTTAAATTTTTACTTTTGCAAAAAAAATATAAAAATATAATATTCATATATCGATATTTATAAAAATTAAACTAACAAATAAAATAAAAGTAATTAAATATTAATTTGATCTTTTTATTTTAGATGAATCATTTTCATCCAAATGGTCCAATTTGGATCATCCAAATGATTTTAAAAATTTAGACTAAATTTTAAAAATCATTAAAATAATCCATTCAAATGAATCATTTGGATGAACAATATTTTTATTTTCATCTTCATCCAAATGATTCATTTGGACAAGGAACCAAACAGCGTTTTTGTATCCATTAACCAAAAAATCTAAATAAATAAGGTATAATTGGATATAAAGGATATCTAGCAAAATATTTTTCTAATTATACATTTTTTTTTAAATATAATTTTTTTCTAAATTACTCTTACTATTAGATAAATTAATTTTCTATATAAATTTTTTATAAACATCTAGATATATATAACAACTAAAAAGATTTATAGTAGAAATATTTTAATTGTATGACGTTTTAAGTAGGTTAACAAGTCTTCTAATTTTTTTAGAATATGTATTCTTGTGGTCTAAATTGTTTAGATTACATATTCTGGCACTTGTTCTTATTCTTGAAAATTCAGAACATATATTTTAGAACTAGGAATTAACC
>KE157742.1:0-14372 GCA_000411055.1 Leavenworthia alabamica
ATATTAGCTTCTTCAATGTCGCCTTCATTCGACCTTTTTGATTTTTTTTCCTTTCGTTTCTGTTTCTTTATTTCTTGAATCCGTTCATCGATAGTCATCAGGTCAGTCTCGTCATCATCTGCAACAGCATCAGCATCATCTCCAATACTATTGTCTGAGTCTGCTTCGATTTCAATCACCTCTTTGTCTGCTTCACCAAGTCCGATAGCTTCTCTTCGGTTTCTCATCGCCACTCTTGATGACCGACGAGGACTCTGAACACTTTTATATCCACCCCGAGTCCTTGCCATCTTCAATCACATAAGAAGTCGAGTAGAGATCGCAAAAAGATTGGAGTAAAATCGAGAGGATTTGAGATGAAATCGATTTCAATTGAGTTGAATTTTAGGGTTTGGTTTGATTTGGGGAAATAATTGTTGCTGCGATTTTACTTAAAACGACGTCGTTTTATTAAACGAAGTACTTAACGTCGCAATTAACCCCGTAATTAATCGCCGTTTAGAAAGTTAACGTCGTGCCTAATATGACCCAGTCAATATAAGTTTTCTATTTATTGTTAAAGTCAACAAAAAGTTTATGATTAAAATGACGATCGCAAAGTTGAGGCCTTAAATGACCACATTTAGAAAGTTCAGGTTTTAAATAATATTTTTCCCAATATGAATATGATAACATAAAAATAAACTTGGCAAAACCATACTATACCATTACCTAGTTGATGTAACACAAAACTGAGGATGTATTATAATGTGGCGTAAATGTCTTGGATAAGATAAGTCGAAATGGATTTGTTTAAAAAAGTGAGATTGATCCAATTGCTGCTACTTTAGAACGGTGACAACTCGCCGCTTCGCTGGCCGTCCCGCTTAAAAAGATNCTAATATTTATTCTTCTTCTGATTACCGAATCAAAGTGGTTTATTCCTTTTCTGGCTGCCGCATCTTCACCCTCTCAGGTCAACCCCTTTCCCTCTCCAGATCAATATGGATTTTATATATCAAATATATTTCCTTATACCAAATCACATTTCCCAATATTTTGAAGTCTTCATGTTTGAAGTAATATTTTTATTGTTGTTGACAATAGGTTTTATGATATTATAATATATATATACACAAATTTGATCGTAATATTGGCTACATTTCGTGAATCGAAAACATAGTCTACATATACTACCATTTATGCGTTGTATGTATTTCGCATTCATACACGTATATGTGTTTTTCTTAATTATATATATAATGCATCGAAGGACCTCTAACTTTGTCTTAAATACAAATATAAGTTTAGTTTAGAGAGTACATATAATATAGTATATATACGATCCTCGTTTAATGGACAATATTTTCTCCAAACATGAGGGAGTAACATGCGAGTGAGACGTTTAATTTGGGCCGTATTATTTGGTTCATATGTGTGGGTGCTACTTGTTTACATGCCAAGTATAAATAATTTTGACATTTTCAATAAAATCAAAACATAATCTTAATTATAATGTCCAGATATATATAATAGATAAAATATTAAGTATCACATATATTTAACGAAAGTCTTGTCGTAGATGGATGGTTTCCGAGACGACCATGTAAAAGTGAAGAAGGAAAAAGGGTGTTTAAATCGATTGAGGAAAATAAGGGGTTATAAAATGGAGAAGAAAGAAAACAAAAGGAGGGGTTGGGAAATAACAAAATATACAAGTGGAACATGATCCGGATAAATGTGGGGGCCAGGACAGGAGGCGGGAGAATGTGTGGGGTCCGGATTTGATCACAACTATAGATTTTGACTTGCTCTTAATCATCATATCATTTTATAATATAATGGCAATTAATTAAGGAAAAGGATAAGTTTCTGTCTTTAAATCGTCTGACTATAATAAAGAAGACGTTAAAGGATTTGTATCGCCACGGCGGCATGAGTCATCCATCATAAGCTGTGCACAACGATGTCGTTTAAAACCAACCATCACCCAAATAAAGGAGAACAAAAAAAAACTGAAATTATCAACCCTTTCATCTGTTCTTGTCGTCGTCAGTTGTGAATTCTGATCGCACCTTTGCTTCTTAGATTTTGAATTTGAATTTGTTCATCTTCTTCTCCGTATCTATCCATTCAAAGCACTTAAAAGCAAGAGATCTTTTCTAATCAATTCACTTTCCTTTTTCTTTGTTTTAATTTCCTCTCTCAAATTTTCTCATCTCTACTCGTCGTCAATGGTGATGGAGGACAACGAGAGTTGTGGTAGTAGAGCTATTTGCGACATCTTACCTACGTCGCTGGTTGCCAAAGACCGTCGGGAACGCATGAAAATTGAGATTTTCGACGAGGTTCTCCGCCGTCTACGTGAATCTGGCATCGAAGACACAGATAGCCCTGATTTCAAAGACGAGCTTTGGACTCACTTCAATCGCCTCCCGGCTAGGTAACTTTTATTTTTCAATAGCATACATTGTTCTTTACTAGCTATCTATCTCTATTCTCTCCACTTTGATCTGCCTTTGGTTAAGCTACCGAATCTCACATTTTTGATTCATTCATGGAGTCAGTTTTTTTCCTAAAAAATTATAGTTTGTAGGTATGCTTTGGATGTGAATGTAGAGAGGGCAGAAGACGTGCTCATGCACAAGAGATTGCTCCATTTAGCCCATGATCCTGATAACAGGCCAGCTATTCAAGTTCGTCTCGTCCAGGTGTGAGTTTTTATTGCGTTGGTTTATGGCATAATCGATATCTCTTTCTTCTTTGCTCCTTGCTTCTTCGAAACCCCATATATATATATGTAGAAGCCTAGCTTTCAAATCAATTCTCGAGATTTCACCAGCATATCTTCTGTTGCTTGTTCGGTTTCCTTGACCTGATCTTTGATGTTTTATGTTGCCTCTGTGAACTTTTGGCTGTGTGGGCTCACAGGATGTTTGCTCACTGATCTTTTGTTCAGGTTCAACCTGCGGGGATCTCAGCTGACTCCATTATCTCCGACTCTCTTACTAATGAAGCTGATCATAATTCTTCTAAACCCTCTACCAGGAAAAGGTTTGCTTGGGAGACTATTCAATTTTTCATTCTTCAACATTCTTTTAAAACTAGCAAGTATTTTGACTTTATTTCTGTTTTTTCATTCATATTCCACTTTACAGCATTCATCCTCCCCCTGCCTTTGGTTCATCTCCCAATCTTGAAGCACTTGCACTTGCAGCAAGTATATCCCAAGACGAGGAAGGAGACAGCTCTGTTCATAACAATTCACTGTATTCACGGTACTTAATTTCAAGTTTATATATGTCTTTCCTTTGTCTCTGGCTACCAGTTTTTAACTGTTTTGTCACCATTTCCAGGCCCTTGCATGAGATAACTTTTTCCACAGAAGACAAGCCTAAACTACTTTTTCAGGTATCCGATAAGTGCTTGTTGCTTGTAAAAAATGGGTGTAGCAATTGTTATATAAAGTTACTGCCACATGACATGAGTTACATCACTTTATTATTTTCAATCTAAATTGCAAAAAGTAATAGGATTTCTTGCCAATTGCATAATTCAACATGATAAGATCCACGAAAACTTCAGTTACGTCCTTTAGTTGTTTGCATGTTTTGTGATCCCTCGTATCAACTTATTCATTTTAAATGCAAGTCCAAGTCTTCTGCCTCTCTCTACAATGCTTGAGAACTAGGTTACATTTATTGTCACATTGTTCTTGTATCTTGCTCCTAAATACCGTCTGCAGTTTCTTTTTTTTTTTAAACTAAAAATGGTATTGACGAGTTTGATGTCATCAATTTAATCGTGTTCTGCAATTAAAAATAAGTATGAAGATTATTTATATGGAATGGAGATATATAAAGGTCGTGTGATCATTAACTAAGCATGTGTGAATGGTGCAGTTAACTGCGTTGCTTGCTGAGCTTGGGCTGAACATTCAAGAGGCACATGCTTTTTCAACAACTGATGGCTACTCACTAGATGTTTTTGTTGTTGATGGTTGGCCATACGAGGTAGTTTTTTTTTTGTGTTCCTGATCCTTTGCTATTACAACGATATTGTGACAATCATGTTGCTACCTTTTTAATTGTTCAGGAAACAGACAGACTTAGAATATATTTGGAGAAAGAAGCACCAAAGATTGAGGTACTTGTATTTCCTCGCAACTTTCATGCGAAAAATGTTGAGTTTATTATCCATTGACAACCTTTTCTTCCCAAAGCACTTGATTCTGAATAAAATGCAGTTTTATATGAAGTCTTACAGTTTTTCATAGTGACACCATTATGTTTTATAATTTCACGCTCATGTCTCGTTGAAAGTTAAAAATATTCTTTCATTGCACTCAGTTGCAGAGTCAAAGTTGGCCTATGCAGCGATCCTTCTCCCCTGAAAAGGAAAATGGGGAAACAGGTGCCAGAACTCATGTTCCAATACCATATGATGGAACTGATGATTGGGAAATCAACCTTCAGTACTTAAAATTTGGGCATAAAATCGCATCTGGTTCTTATGGGGATCTGTAAGTTGGACCAATCTTCCAAACGCATTTGTCATTTTAAGATGCTCAGATGTATTCTCTCTCCCTCCTCCTTACCTCTTATGTTATTCAGGTATAAAGGTACATATTGTAGCCAGGAAGTTGCTATCAAAGTCCTCAAGCCAGAGCGGCTAGATTCAGAGCTGGAGAAAGAGTTTGCCCAAGAAGTCTTTATTATGAGGTTTGTCATTCTTTTTTTCTCTATTCCCTTGTGAACTTACGTGCAGATAAATGCTAGCATCTCAGATGCATAAAGTATCATTCAAATCTTTTCATTTCAGGAAAGTTCGACACAAAAACGTTGTTCAGTTCATTGGTGCTTGCACCAAGCCTCCACATCTGTGTATTGTTACAGGTATGTTGCAATGACCATGTTTATGTAAAATATTCTGTTTGATATCATGTCCTAAGGTTACCATTTTATTTCTCGTTCCACTCCTTTATCCCTTTCACATTTGATAGAATTCATGTCTGGTGGAAGTGTATACGACTATCTACACAAGCAAAAGGGCGTCTTTAAGCTTCCAACTTTGTTTAGAGTAGCTATAGATATTTGCAAAGGCATGAACTACTTACACCAAAATAACATAATTCATAGAGATTTGAAGGCCGCCAACCTTTTAATGGATGAAAATGAGGTAACAGTCTCAACATAGTGTCATACCATGTACGCTAGTAGCTTTTAGTGGGAAACTGGCAATGTTAATGTATGAATCTGCATTTTTTCTTACATGCTTTGGATGAAACACTTCTCCATGTCAAGGCGCAAATAATATGTTGAGCTTGTGCTCCACATGATTTTTTTCATCCTATTCGTTTAATTCACTCGGTGTCCATTACCTAATATTTTCTTCCTCCTGGGGATAGTAATTCAGTACCGGATTCATGTATGTGTCTGGGTGTTTACGTTACAGGTGGTTAAGGTTGCAGACTTTGGGGTGGCCAGAGTGAAAGTACAAACTGGAGTTATGACAGCTGAAACCGGAACATATCGCTGGATGGCTCCAGAGGTACTTTTGCTAGTTGCCTTTCATGCTTTTTTTTTTTTTGCTTCCTATGTCTTTACTCTTTAGTATATGTTTCACTCGATATCTCTGATCAGTTTGATCCATTTCGTCCACAAAACACTGGCAAACCAATGGGTTACCTTTTGGTGTTTAGTAGATGACTAGTATTCTCATACTGAAAAAATATTTTCCTGCAATATTTCAGGTGATAGAACACAAGCCATATGATCACAAAGCTGACGTTTTCAGCTACGGGATCGTGCTATGGGAGTTGTTAACTGGCAAGGTACTTGCGTCTCTTGTATGAAAAATTATCATGTTGTACGAGCTGATAGTGTCTAACTGATGGTTTGATGTGGTGGCAGCTTCCATATGAATACATGACACCATTGCAGGCAGCAGTAGGGGTTGTCCAAAAGGTAATTTGATGACGTTCTTTAGCCTAGAATATATTGCTTGTAAACCAACATTTTGAGAAAAGGTAGTGTCAACGGTTGTCAGGGGTTAAGACCAACAATTCCGAAGAACACGCATCCTAAACTGGCAGAGCTATTGGAGAGATTGTGGGAGCAGGATCCAACGGTGAGACCAGACTTCTCAGAGATCATAGAGAAGCTGCAAGAGATAGCCAAGGAAGTAAGTAAAAAAGAAATGGTTGAATGTTAGATTTGAATGAATGAGTAAGGAGTGAGTGTGTAAATTGTGTAGGTAGGAGAAGAAGGGGATGAGAAGAAAAGATCATCATCAGGAGGAGGTATTTTCGCAGCCCTGAGGAGAAGCACCACTCACCATTGATCCCTTTGAAAAAACTGTATAGCAATTCACAGATGGAGTTGTATTTGTTTTGTGTGCTGCTTCCTTACTCGAGTGATTTTGATATTTATGTTACTATAAAGTTAATGGAAGAAATACTCTTCATTTAGCATTGACTCATTAACAAACAACCTTAACCACAAAGAAAAGAAAAACACTGATATACATTATCTGGATTTGGGTACAAGGCAAAACTCAAAGGGTCTTCGACATAAAAGGCACATAGGTTATTATGTTTTTTTTTTTTTATGACGATCACATCTACATGGCCAGGTCTCTTCATTTTTGAGTATTTCAATATGATACATAGCAAGATTTATATACACCACAGCTCTAGATAGACTTTACTTATTTTTACAACTAGCTTTGTTTCCCACTTACCTGAGATGACAAGTGGTATCTGACTCAACACTCATTCTCTACTTGTGGCCGAGGATGGGGCTGTAAAATATGTGACTTGTATCTTTCTGCACAACAATCCTTTCAGTTTGTTTTCTTTTAATATCAAGAAGATATTTCATTACTTTTTTTTTATGTTTGATCTTAGGACTCAAGTGTCTACAAATCTTTTCACTTGTAAAGAAGCAATATTCAATTTAGTTATCTACTTGAATGCAATTGCAGTTTATCCGAGGCCTATTTTTTTTTTACGGTGGCTGGAATGGATGAGTATGATCCTGAGTAATTATTCACAACGAGAAGATCACTTTTGTCCTGCCCACTTGATGTACGTATAACAGGTTTGGCTTTCTTGGAACAAAGTGAGCTCCTTGCTTCATATAGTGACGAGTTCAACTCCGTAATGTGATGCTTGGCAGAGAAGAGCAGGGTTTCTAAAGAGCACAAGAACCGTGAAACAGTAAAAGGTATTTATATTTATATAAATTCTTTCTCTCTTATCTTTCATGGTTGAGCAACCAAGTCAGCTGAATTACATATAGTGCCCAAGTTTTACAACCACTGTACATGCTCTCTCTCTCCCATTTGTTTCTAAATGCCATATGAGACGGGAACAGCTCGAGACTGGGACACTGAGTCTATGTTTGGTAGCCATCATCATTGTTGCGCTATCATCTGTGGATTCTGCTCTTTGCTACATATTGGCTTTGATCCCCATTAGGAATTATGATTTCTTTCTAAGTTTATGTTGATGTGGATAGAAATTAAAAGTTTGTTTCGTTGTAATAAGGCATCAAGTTCAACTACACAAATGATTGATAATTGCTTGAGTTGACTCAAATCAAACACTGACAAGAAAGGGTTGGTTTTAAAAAGACAAAAAAAAAAANGCAGCATTGCGGATGGAGAGATACTGGTGGACTTGGTCCGAAGATAGTGACCTGACTGTCTTGAAAACATTTGTATTTGCATACCTCAGATTTGTTCTTGGATCCACATACGGTGCCTAAATCAAAACGTGTTTATTTAGAGGGTGAACTGAGTATAGAATCCATCTCATAATCATCATCATCATAATCTTTACCTCATAACCAGTTATATCGCAAATTCTCTTGCATGGTTGAGTGGAGGGAGGCGACTCAATGTTACTATCTACGTCAAAAACCAAAATAAGATTGATGATTACTCCTTAATTAAACAAGTCAAAAAAAGCTTACAATTGGGTAGGTCGGGAGGATAATCTTGAAAATTCTCAGCTTGAAGAATCTGCTTGAGGTGTTTCCATCTTCCTCGAGATTGGCCCTTTGGGTACTTTTCATAGGATTGTATCTTCTTAAATCTCAAATGCCCTGGCACCACTATATCCCCCTCCATCTCTCGAAACTCGAAACTCTTACTTACCTAATTCTTGAGGAGGAGATTACTTATACGTTTTAAGTGAACCGGCCCGGTCCGGTCCGGTACTGTCAATGAAAAATACTATTGTAAAGTAAACCGATCTATCTAATATTTTGGGATCACACACACTGTTAGTTATTTTATTTTTTCCAGATTCAATTCGATTACGAGACCTCGCTCTTCCTTGGATCCATTAGTTTGATTTTGCTTGCAGCAAATATTGCGTTAGATTTGGGATCAAAATCAATCTGAGAATTGGGATTTC
Organism: Leavenworthia alabamica; assembly: GCA_000411055.1. Taxonomy (NCBI): domain Eukaryota; kingdom Viridiplantae; phylum Streptophyta; class Magnoliopsida; order Brassicales; family Brassicaceae; genus Leavenworthia; species Leavenworthia alabamica. The sequence goes on from KE157742.1 coordinate 8,402, forward strand.
GTCTTCTTCCAATCAAGTTACTAAGTAGAGCCTTAAATTAGCTCTAGAATGTCCGATGATGAGTGACTTTCAACGACCCCTTTCTGTGCGGTTGAGCCGTCGTGGAGAAAGGACACATTCTAAAGGTCATCAGCCTACTTACTGGGTTTTTAGTTTGTTTGCCTTTTCACTTTTGCTTATAGATTGATAGTTAACATACACTCTATCTGAATCATCATCATTTCTAGTTATTATTATTTTTATAGGTTTATTTAGAAGTTTTACACACATGAGGATTATAAACAATGGGTTCTATAAAAGATTGTTTTTGTTGTCTCAATTGTTGCAGATGCTGAGGCTGACTTCTTCTCTCCCACCAGACTCCATAGTGATTACACTATGAAAAGAATTTGGAAGGCTGGCTTCCTTCGGTTGCTTCTTGTTGGAGGCATTGTTTGGATGCTACTCATTCTCCTTGCCCTCTTATTTCATGTTTGGTCTTGTCAATCTTCTCTTTCTTTCTTCTCAGGTTTCCTCCATCTCTTCTCTACTCATCCCAATCTTTATATATATATTTGTAAGCAACATCATACTCTTGCTTTTTCACTTGTAGCTATTTGCAATAAAGATGGACGACTCTATGTCATGTTAGACACCATTGGATTTGTACCAAAACCTCAGCACCGTAAGTTTTTTTTTTAAATCACCCTTCTTCTTTTTCTACACTGACTTCTCTTCTTTTGATTTTTTTTTCTTTCTAGGATGTCCCATTCCTGTTGCTTATGACCCTGATAAGGTGCTCATTCCCACTGGAAAAACCCAAGATACCATTGTCAGAAATCTCACCTACATAACTGAGGATGAATCTTCTAAGTCTCAGTTTCCTCTTTTTGGCGGAAACATTAGCTGGTCTGAACGACAAGAAAGCTTTAAACTGAAACCTGAGATGAAGGTAAGCAAGAATAGTTTTAAGGCGATGCCTATTACATCACAAACTATTGTTTCCCATTAATAACTTCCAAATTATTGTTTCATGGCAAGGTCCATTGTGGATTCATGCCGCGTGGTGGGGCAGAAATGTCATCTATGGATAAAGAATACGTTAAGAAATGTAAATTTGTGGTTGCCACTGGGATTTTTGACGCTTATGATGAACCCAACCAGCCATCAAATATAAGTGAGCGTTCCAAGAATCTCTTCTGTTTTCTTATGGTGGTTGATGAGGTCTCTCTTAATTTCTTAAGAAAAAATACGACTGTGAGGAAAGATGTTGAAGGAGGCAAATGGGTTGGCATTTGGCGTCTGATTCTACTTAAAACTCCTCCATATGATGAACCTAGGAGGAATGGTAAAGTCCCGAAAATCTTAACTCACAGGTTATTTCCTGAAGCACAATACAGCATTTGGATTGATGGGAAAATGGAGCTTATTGTTGACCCCTTGCTTATTCTAGAAAGGTATGAATACAGACATAAAGATATAATAAGACCGACCCGTAAATCAAATCTTGATATAGCTGGTTATATACTTCTCCACAATCACAAGGGATGTATATCCACTATTAGTTGCTGCGTTACCAAGAAAGTGCTAAAAGATTCATATTTCAGCTTCATCTCACTTTCAGGTATTTGTGGCGTGGGAAACATACTTTTGCCATTGCTCAACACAAACACCACCGCAGCATATATGAGGAAGCTGATGCTTGTAAGAGAAGAAAGCGGTACGCCCGGCCTCTGGTTGATCTTCAGATGAAAATATATCGATACGAGGGCTTGGAACCATGGAGCATCAAGAAGAGCACTGTTAGTGGTAAAGACTTAGCAAAAACATCAATTTCATCAGCTGCCTTGTTAATACTTAACTTCTTGTCTTGCTTTACACAGATGTTCCAGAGGGAGCAGTGATAATAAGAGAGCACACTGCAATGAACAATCTGTTTAGCTGTTTGTGGTTCAATGAGGTACACCTGTTAACACCGAGGGACCAGCTAAGCTTTGGGTACGTAGTGGACAGGCTAAATGGAGCCTTCAAGGTGTTCATGTTCCAGAACTGTGAGTACAACTCTCTGTTTGAACTGCACCCTCACATCCGAGAGCATTCCTCAAAGATTGAGTGGGTTAAGAGTCTTCAGGAACTCAAAGGGAAAGGATCGAGTTTGAAGGAAAGCCGAGGCGGCTTTGGGCTCTGGAATCCTTACCCTGGGGACCTTGATTCTGTTGAGCTGCCAAAAGTAGTTAGAACTTCTAAAGCTGGTTGAGGCAGTCACTAGTTTTTGCTTTTGTTGATCGATCTCTGCGATTGGATTAAAAATTCTCAAGTTTCCAACATATAAAACATACATTTCCTCTGAATTCTACCTGTAGACCGAAGAATCACAAAATCCAAATTGTTCAAATTAAAAAAAAATGCTTTAACATTCATAATCAGCAAAAAAGACTAAACAGATGTGGAGAATGTTAATTATTGTAGATAATATCCATTTTGGTATATACAGAAGAAGAAGAGTAAATAATAATAATAATAATAATGGTTTATTTCTGGAACCAAAACTAACACTTGAGTTGATGAAATCCATCCTCTCATACAAGTTACAGATGTTGGAAATATAATTAATTGGGAGGTTGAATTGGTGTGGTAAAAGGAGCCAATGTGTTGTGAGGAAGATTCACACCCGCAGCTCTCACTGAAATCGTGGCTCTGCTGACTAGGTTTGTATCGAAGAAGACAACTATGACTGTTATGTCATCGTGGAAATGTCTTCTTACACCTCTCTCTATCTTTTTCAGGTCTGAGTATCTCATTTCTCTCTTCTTTGCTGCTTCTTGTAGTGCTACTTTCACCAACCGCTTTGCAATCCCCTGCCAATTTATTTTAATCATTATTTATTTTTATTTATATAGATTAGACCATATAAGTTTTTAATCTTCTTCTCACGTTACGCTGATTTTTCTTCACAATGTCTACAGCTTCCTGGTTACTCATATGTTCCCACAGCCCATCTGATGCACATATTATAAACTCATCATTCCCTTCCAGTTTATGCACCGTTATTGATGGCTCAGCACTCAGCAGCGGCTTCCTGAACGGTGGTCCCCTCAGTCGGAATTTTGCATACAGTGGTTCCCTGTTAAACTCTGACCTTTTCAGGTACACATCCCCAATGCATCTTGAAACCTGAGATATTCCCATTCACAATCGTAATCACAGACATTTTCAGATATTTTCAGCTTTTGTTTATATACCTGAATGATGCCTTTTACTCTCCACACGTTATGTTTGAGAACCACAATATCTGGATGGTCCGGATGCAGGGCTTGAAGTTCCTGTCGCACTGATTCTCTTGATGCGTTGTGCTCCACCGAAAGCTGAGTGGCATGAGTTTCACCAGTCACTCTCATGACTTGTCCCAGAACAGCCCGTGAATCCCCCGCGTTGGCAACATAGAGCGTCCCATCGCAGATCACACTAACAAGGCAGCATGATCCCACAGTGGCTATCTGAGGTCTCGTTTGAAATTGATTGGTAACTATTGATAAGAACCCTTCTTCAGTTGCTTGGAACGCCTTTTTAATTACATCCACTGACATACACTGTTGCTCCGCAGTAAACCCTGGGCATAAGTAAGTAAATAAGTGCTAGAGACCACCTGATCCAAACAAAGTAAAGGAGCTGAGTGACTCACTCTTGAGGTGGTGGAACATATGATCATTGATGAAGCGGGATGTCTCAGGCCCACCGTGGCCATCATAGACGCCAACAAAGGTGCCATAGGGACCAGAGTCGAGGGTACTAAGAGAGCCAGATTCGAGCTGGCTCTGGTCCTCAAGCAAACTGTTAGCTTGAACGACAGCCATAGAGAATTCACCACACACATGCTGACCGGAGTCTCTGTACCAAAGCAGTCCCTCTTGACGGCCGCCAGAATCTGAGGGTGAACATCCCTGCTGATCTGACCGTGGCCAAAGACATGCATTGAGAAAGTTCATTAACCCAGATAGCATCCTTCATCTCATCAGAATCTCCCACCACAACATAGAACTCAACAACAATCACAAGCTCTCTCAAATCTCCAATGCAACAAACAAAAAGCTTAAAAATGCTCCTCAAGAACTGAACACTGCAGCAAAAAAAGTCTTCAGTAAATAGAGAAATGATGGGGAAGAAAGCAAAATCAGTTATGGGGTTATGTGGATTTGGATGTTAACAAACAATGCACAATCATGAGTAAAGCAGCTAAACCATGAACGAACATTTAAACACATACAAAGCCAATGAATAATGATCTATTAAATCTAACAAAAAAATATAGTAAAATACTAACAGACACCAAAACCATTACAAGAACAGAAAAAAACATGAAACAAGAGATGGGTATTGAACAAAAACCCCATCTTGTGAATGGTTTTAAAAATGCATTGTTCGAAAGAAAATAAGATCCATTTGTTTAGACCATTTTTCCAAATTGTTGAAAAAGAAAATTGTTTGTCTTGATCTTTACAGCAACTAATCAGTAATCACTAAATCAAAACCAAAATATCCACACAAGGCGACAGATTCATGAACCTCAGATACATATATATATTGCAGCTAACAAAGCCAAAGAGATAAGTTGGAAATTTTATCCTAAGGATTGAAATCTAGTAAGCAAGAATAAACAGGAGACGAAATGTAATCGCACCTCTCTAAACCAGCCTTATCCCAAATCTGAGCTTTGACTACTTTGAATTTCTTCGTCGACACCAATAGTAGACTTGGATTCGAGATGGACTTGGTTCTTCGATAGCAAAATTGGATTTATGTATGGAGAAATCTACAAAAGAGAAGGCTCTGCCTTCCGACCAAGACTCAGATCTTTCCTGCTTTGTACTCCAAGCTAATACAAAACGCCTTCGTTTTTGGCTTCATGTAAAAGAAAAAAAAAACAAAATATAGTTTTATTGTAAAAACATTGGAAGCGAGCGGATGAGGAAGAGGGAAGCCCGATTCACACAAGTTAATTATTAAAAAAAAAAAACTTAAGAATGATAGATCTCTCAGTGAGCGAGTTCAATGAAAGGTCAAGTCGCCGAACGAGACGTCTCTCTCATTCTTCTGTATTTTGCTGTGGTTTAGCCTTGGTTCGTTTTATCTTTTGATTATTACTCTTATCTACTATGAAGAGTCTAGTGATGATTCTTAACAGACAAAACCCATAAAAGAGCCAGCACATCAAAGGTCCCAGCTTTGGGCTCTATTCAAAGTCTTTGGTTTTGACATTTCCACTAATAATTATCTGAAAGACAGATCAGAAAACGAAATAAGAATTTTCATTTTTAGCCGTCTACACCTAATTAATTTTGTAAATTTACATCTCATGACGTGGCAACACATGAATCTCCTTTTTTTTTTTTTTGGAAAATAAATGGATTGGTATTTCTATTCTAGTCCACTAAACATATCATTTTTATTCTATTGAACAATTTTTCATTATTTTTTCTCACTTATTTAAAAATGTAATCCAGATTTCAATCAGTGTGACCAATATAAAATATATTTATAGTCTATAAATAATTTATGTGGATTCATGAATCTTTTATTATCCACACACACACAATTTGTATCAAATATATACTGCCCATCAGAGACCCTGAAAAAAAAAAAATCTATATATATAAATTTGCTAAAAGACTCTCTTCTCGTGCTGCCAACTCATCTCTCAAATCTCTAATATTATGATACATAAGCAATCATTATTTGACTATTTTTAAATTAATTATTTAACTAAATTATCATAATAATTACACTTTAAATTTAGACTAACTAACATTAATTGATACAATAATTTGATAAGAATTTGAAAAGTCTTTTGTTCATAGAAATGATCTAATTTAATAATTATAGTATTATTAGATTTATATATAAATAAATTATATTATTGATATATAGATTATTTATAAACTATTAAGCAAATAATTATTTAATCTTAAATAAATAAATTATAATATGAATAATT
>KE157744.1:4926-18424 GCA_000411055.1 Leavenworthia alabamica
CCAGCTGAAATTTTCCCAGCTAGGCTAAGGTCTACATGCCACGGAATATCAGCTGCGACAGGTAAGGCTGGAGCCATCGTAGGTGCTTTTGGGTTCCTATACGCTGCTCAAAATCAGGATCCACACAAGACGGATGCAGGATACCCACCAGGCATTGGAGTCAAGAACTCATTGATCATGCTTGGTGTCATTAACTTCATCGGTATGCTTTTCACCTTCCTTGTCCCTGAACCCAAGGGCAAGTCCCTTGAAGAGCTCTCTGGTGAGACTGAGGTTGAGAAATGATCAAAACATAATATTTGTTTGTGGTTTGTTTGAATTTTTTTTTTCTTTTCAATTTTCTTTTATCTATTTTTGGATGTTTATTATGTGGAATACTTCAATGTGTGTTATAAGCAATAATGTCAAAGCAACCTTTTGTAATTTATTTATATATTATATATTTTCGTTTACTATTTATTTTTATTCTAGATTCCAATTATTTCTTGTAGTAATATATTCATCCAATAAGATTTGCTGCCAAATCTTCTAAGACAGAAAAAGTTTTTATGTTCAACAGTCAGAGGTGTGCCTATAGTGTTAGGAAAAAGGCATTTGCCTTAGGCCTCACAAATGTTTAGAATTTTGTTTTACTATTAATTTTAGAAAATTATTAGTATATTACTAAAAAGATATACATATATTTTAATATAATTTTTCTTTAATTTAAAATTTTATTTATATATTAAAATAGTACTAGTTATTTAAGGTATTTTAGAAAAATTATTTCAAATTATAATATTTTATAACTTAAACTAAAATTAGTTAAAATAAACTACAAAATAGTGTAAAATTATGTTTTATATCTTAAAAATTAGTTAAAATTTTTTTAAAGATGTATCTTTCTACTTTAGTAAAATATAAATTCATTTTTTTACTTGTAACTATTCTACATGTTTATAAACATTATTTATTTTTTAAATTTGTATATTTTACTATTAATAAATAAAATAAAAAAATAATTTATAATATATATTTTAATCAGGAGTAAAATATATAAATAAATTTTTTGCCTTGGGTCTATACAACTCTGGACACAGCCATGTCAACAGTTGATACAAAATAATAAAGGCATGAATCTATCAATTGTTCGATACTAAATTTAAAGTTTATCTGATAACTAATAAACTTAAAAAGCTCAGTTGATAAAGTGTTATTTATGTTGAAGAGAGGTCATAGTTTCAAGGGTAAGACATACTATGTTTGATTCGTTTTACGGATAAAAACCTAAAGATAAAGCCGATCTTTTTAGCATGAACTCCTATAATTATTAGTATTGACTGAGAGGCATATGGTCTCATAATTTAATTATTTATGTATAGTTTGGTAATTACATATGTGTATCTAGGTTTTATAGCTTGTATACAAAGCAAAGACTTAACAACTAAAACAATAAGACATTGTATCAGATTTCAACCTAAGATTTTTAGTGGCTTTCGATTTTTTTGTTTTCCTACATTCTAACTCGTTTTCTTTGTTCAATCTATGTTTCTTGACCTTGCTAATATTGGTTAATCTATCAATATACCTTTCTTAAATAATGGTCGATAATCTTGAAATATTTTTTGGATATCAAGGTTGTTCTCCATCAGGCATGTATTTTTTTTTTACCGCATTCAAACCATTTAAATGCTCTAATAGCTCTGAGGGTAGTTTTACAAAAAATTAAACGATGTTGTACGTAAATATAAAAATTTATGACAAATATATGGCTTCCAACTCAACTGAGCTTGGTTGTACTTGTGTTCCCCAGCCTTGTCTTCCTAATCGTTAGCTATGAATACGTTTTTTCGGAAAGAATAGAAGTCCTTAACCATGAGGGTGCACCACGAGCAATGTATGAAGAGAGTCTGTTATCCTGTGTCACACTACTTGCAATAGAAGAAGCTGGTAAGTTACTTGTTTCTGCCACAAATTCGAAGTTCCAAGTATCTAGTGACGACANAAGTTACTTGTTTCTGCCACAAATTCGAAGTTCCAAGTATCTAGTGACGACAAATGATAATGAATGTCGTTGATGATATTACTATAAGAACTAGGTACTTGGTTGAATAGAATCCTCTCCATAACTTCATAGGATGTTGTTTCAAAGCATACCTTAGTTATCCTCATGTCTTTCAAGCTTTCCGTGGCCCACAGTACCGCTAACAGTGCCGCCTCCAGGTTCGAAGATACATTAGCATAAGAACGTCTTGAGTGAAACATAGAATTACAAGTTGAATCTCTAACCAGCCATGCTGCGCCACTGTTATAAATCAGGCATGTATTTATGTCAACGGAAGTATATACTTGATATTATTTCTGAAACATGTTTACTTGTGTCTAAATCGATTGTTTATCCGATTGAACAAAATCATAAGTTGGTCCTTGGAAAAGGAGATGTTTCCATATCCTTTTTTTGGTATCGACGCTTGGTGTGGCATTTGATGTATCTTGGTGTTACTCGTCCAGAAATTTCGTATATCATAGATGTGATTTTTCTGTTTATGCTGGTACCTAAAACTAATAATTTGGATGCTCTTGAAGAATCTGGGTCAAAGGATTCAATATTTGAAGAATAATCCGGGTCAATAGATTCTCTTGAGAGCTAGCTCTTGAAGTGATTCGAATTGGGCGGGTTGAAAATTACATTTACAAATATTTATATAAATTTTTAACTGGAATTATAAAAAACTTAGAAAATCAGTGGATTCAACTGAACCTTGTGATTGTTCTCTCCCTCGGCCCTTGTTCATAATATAATTAGTTTAATTACCTTTATATAGTTTGGTAATTAAATATGTGTATATAGGTTTTATAACTTGTATATAAGACAAAGCAATAATGACTTAATTGATAAGAAACTCCTTTACGCTAACTAGTTAGGTTTCATGACAACTAGGCGATGTTCTTCGAACTGAAGTATACCAAACTAAATTTTTTGCTAACAATTTGGCAAATACAAATTATGAAAAGGTTAAAATTAATAATTTATTGATATATGTTGTTGATTGAAAAGGTTAAGGGTTGATGTTTTTATTTTGTTAAATTTCTTTTGAATAGTATTTTAATATTTTTTAAGATATGAAAATGACGAATCAGTTATTTTATTAAGTAATTCTCTTAAATACTACTAAATTTAGTTTTATTCTACAGATATTATTAAAATGAATTTAGAACAAAATCACCACAATAATTTAATTGAACTATAATTAAATTTTATTGTGAGAGAATTGCATAAAAACAATAAATATTAAACTCAACCACTAAATACTTAACTTTTAACCTTAAATATTAAACCTTAAATATTAAATCTTAATCCATAAACCTTAATAATAAACAATAAATACGAAACTCAAACATTAAATTTTCGATTCTAATTGTAAATACGAAACTATAAACCTTATTCAAAAATTCTAAACCTTAAACTCAAACAATAAATATTCAACCATAACCTTAAATAAAAATATAATTTTTAATTAAAAATTATTCATGTTTAGTTAAATAATTCATGTAATTTTGTCCAAGAAAACTATAATTGATGGAGTTGGAAGAAATTTCTCATTTTATTTTTATTTCACGGTAAAAAGTTGCATTTTTATTCAAAAAGATAACTAAAACTCTAAAAGCAAAATTAACTCTTTGATACATTAAGATCTGTCCACAACAGAACATAAACAACAAATGTTACTATAGAATTTTGGCTCAGGCATAAAGTCTTTAATTATGCGTTTAGGTGGACTCATCATTCAAATTTTCACCTGAAAGCTCCTCAAGAGACTTTCCTTTAGATTCAGGCACTAAAAATGTCATGAGCATACCAACAAAGTTGATAACACCAAGCATGATCAACGAGTTCTTGACACCAATACCCGATGGATATCCAGCATCAGTCTTGGTCTTATCCTTAGACTGAGCCGCGTATAAGAATCCAAACGCTCCCACGATGGCTCCTGCCTTTCCTGACGCGGCTGAGATTCCATNAATGTAGTTGCATTTGGACCAAAGTTTGCGAAAAAGAAAGTGAGGGAATAAATAACGACAAATCCAATGCGGTTGTCCGGTTTGATCCAGTGGTCGTATGGGAAAGCTATAGCGAACATAAATACGGTCATGAAGAAGAAACCCATTAGCTGGATCGCAAATCTTCCCATGATATCAATAAAAGCAACCGTGAACCAGTAACCTGGAACAGTACTGCAAAACGCTATTAGGGTTTGAGCTCTACCGATCTTGTAAACCTCGTGGATAGCATTCATGGTAGCTGCCTTTGGTATCCATCCAATGGCGGAAAATATATCTTTCTGAAATAAGTTTTGGCTGTAAAACGCGATGTCAAGCAAAAACCAAGTGGAGGTAGTTCCGAGGAGAGGAAGTCCATGGCGCCTAAAGAATTCCTTGGAGAACAAGCCATAAGTTAGCTTAGGGTCTCTAACAATTCTTTCAGCAACTTCTTCCTCAGCTTCAAGATCTACTTGCAAGACTTTAGACATGTCTTGTGTGGCTTGTTTTATGTTTTTGGCTACTAAAGCAGTATAACGAGCGGTTTCAGGCATTTTCATCCGCCAGTAATAGGTAATAGCTGCTGGGAGAGCACCCACCATAAGTATGATACGCCATAAGTAATCAGCTTGAGGTACGGTCGAGCCAACAGGGTCTACACTATATATTGGTGATGGGAATTGGTGATCGAAAATGCTTGATGATATTAGCGCAACGATACCTCCAGCCAAGATTCCAAACCCTTGCATGGCAAACACAGCCGCGATGAACGCACCACGAGTCTTCTTGTTTGCATACTCCGACATGATTGTAGCTGAGAGTGGGTAGTCACCTCCAATACCAACTCCGAGCCAAAACCTATTATAAAAATTGCTTCATTAAATATTTTTTTGTTTTTAATAATTGATCTTATTACAAAACAGATGGAACTCTACTGTAAGAATCCAAAATTATATGAAATATTATTTAATGAGTACCTGAAAAGGCAAAGAGTGGTCATGACTCCTTTAGGACTATTCCCAAAGGAGAGACCAGAGGCGACCGAGCAAAGAACCATCATGATCAAAGTGATACCATACACTTTTTTCCGACCAAGTTTGTCTCCAAGCCAACCAAAAAACAACTGACCTGCAAGTGTACCACAAAGAGCGACACCATTGACCGCAGCCGCCACTTCTGGTGGGAGTGTTCCCGGCTTTTCGGCGCCAGGCTTGTGGTAGTAAATGCGGCCTAGGAGCTTTGTGACCAATGAGATACAAAAAAGATCGTAGGCATCTGTGAAGAAACCCATTCCAGCAATAACAATAGCTGTGAAATGGTAAAGCTGTGTTTTGGCCACATCAAGTGCCTTGAGCACTACTAACTGTTGATTTTCAGCCATTGGCTTTTCTCCTAACATCAATAATTCGTATTAAATATTTTTCTTATATGGGAAACAAGTCTACAAGACTAATCATAACATTAACTAACTTAACTAACCTTTCTTCTTATGATGAGGCTTCTTGGTTGTTGGAGTTCAATAAACGACTGAAGAATGTTGTGTATAAAGCTTTAAGTTATAAAGTTAGTAAAAGAGTTCGCTATTTATAGAGCAAATTATATATTAAAGTCAACGTACGTAATTATATGCATCCGAATCTAGGGCATATACTCTCATCTAGTTTGTGTTTCATAAATTATATTATAACTATATTTAGGACTTTTCCAAAAACAGGTTTTAAATTTTAAAATAAATTAATTAAATATAATTTATTTAAAAGTAATTTAAAAATAAATTAAAACAGTGTAGTTAAGATTTGATTTTTTCTCCCGCAATTCAGCCGTCGTTTACCACGTACGACTGATTAATATGACATGGTGTTTGAATTATGTGATACATATTCATAGTATGAAAAATATCTTGTTAGGCCTGGATGCACATGTTTTAAATAGTTCATTATGTTATTTTTTTAAATTGATTTTAATTTATTTCTCAAAATTTAACCTAAATTTTATAACCAGCTTAATGAATCATTCAAATGTTTTATATTTGCTACAAAACAAACATCAATGATCATCTATATTCAAATGGAGAAACAAACAGGATTTTACTGATTTAATTTACCATGCTTTGAGTCACTACAAGGAAACAGTTTATTTTTTGTAGGCAAACCTTTACCACCTAGATTTTCTCTAAATAAATTGTCACATCCATTTATTAATATTTTTATTTAGCTGATTTTTTTCTTTTTGAATCTTTTTCAAAAAATTTAATAAAAAGGTTATAATTACAAAAATTTTAATTTTTATGTATCATGGATTTTGCAAATTTAATTTTATTTTTGAATATATTTAAAATAATGTCCTTTTATTAATTAGAACTATAGAAATTGTTTATAATAAAAAATTTATGAAACTTAAAGTTATATTATATAAAAGTTCGAAATTTAATTAAGATACATAAAACTAAAAAATTTAAAATAACTAAAAAAACTCAAAGTTTAATCTCCGACTTTTTTTGTTAGAAGATACTCCCACGTCTGACTAACATATAACATATAGAGAAAATTTTAAAAGGTTAAATATTTAACAAAAATGGATCATTAGATAAAGTGTTACGACTCAAACTTAATTAGGCATTGTCCAAAAACGAATGTGTCAATGAATTTTTCTTTTCTACGTTTGTGTTTCTAAAATATAACAACATATTATAGAGAAAACAATCGTAACCTAAATTAACTAGTTGTTCGAGACGTGACAACTCTTTTCTCAAAAATTCAAGTAGAATTGGTGTATGCATATAAAAATATATTCGTATAACATCTATAGATTCCAAACTTAAACCTGTCATAAAAGAAAATCCTAAAATTCACACAAAAAAAATCACCACAAAAAGAGTAAACCAGTAGTGTGAATACCACGTAGCCAACGGTAGGTGTATGAAACCAATGGGCATGTGAACGTATGTTTCAGTTATATTACTAGTATAAAGTATGTTCGCGTCAAAAATAATTTGATTAATAGTTAAATGATTAATTTGATATTATTTTAATGTTTTTTTTTTGTCAACTATTAAAATATTACATCCATATGAAAAGTTTAAAAATTATTTATAACTTCAAATTTGTAAAATAGATAAAAATATTTAAATTAAAAAAATATAGTGATTTAAATATGTAAAATGAAATAATAATAAAAAGTGTAAAGTATATTGATTTATTAGTGGTGTTAAGAGAATTTAGGAACACTTATAATTAAAATATATATTATGATAAAATCTAAAATAACTACTTAATTTTTAAAATAACAATATTTAAAATTAATATTAAAAATTTATAAAATTGGCACATATAAAATATTACTGCTAATTTAGTATAATTATATTAGATATATTGAAGTATTTTTAGAAATATTAATTTTATTGTTAAAATTTTCAATTTTCAAATGTTAATTTACAGTAATATATTAAAAATAGTGAACATACAATACTACATATAAATAATGAAAAATAGTAAGATACATTCGTTCTTGCAATTTAGCAAACTGAAAATAATTATTATATAGAGTTCTTTTTTGAAATTATGGCTGAAATATAATGGTATTTATGTAATACTTGTTATTTAAGCAGTACTAACTGAAAATTAACCCTATTAAAAAAAGTTGTACAAACAATTTTAACAGTATATATTAATTATGATATATATTTATTTATAATTTTTTTATTCTAATTAAAATATTTTATCACATGTGCTATTATCAAATTATAACTTCCTAATCTAAAAATCTGCAAAATATAATCACATCTACTAACATATAGTTATTAATAAATGTATACTACAAACAAAAAAAAATATTAATATATTATATAAAATAAAAAATATAAAAACTGATAAAAAATATCAAAAATACATATTTTAATTATTACTGCATTATTAATTTCAAATTTAAAATTACTATATATAAAATACACCATGATTTTATTTTATATATCTTTATATATAGTTAAAATATATGTCGAATGTATTTTTCCAGGCGGCAAAACAAGTGGGTTATAATCTAGTTTCTTTTTATATGTGTTACAAAATATACTTCTACTTAATAAAACAAATTAATATTTGGTGTGTATTATAATATACGTGGTTATCGCTTTATGAAAACTAAAAACAAATAAATCATAGTTTATTTTTTGATGTAAATAATTGATAATTTACTGATTGATACTTTGAATTGATTCCCATTTTTTTTGTTGAAATTTAAAGATGAGTATTACCTCTAACATGATTTAAACCTTTTTAAAAATAATAATTAATAATGAGATAGAAGGAATATAAACTGTATAGTGATGAAAACAGTTTTATAGAAAGAGAAGAAAATGAATGGAGAAATGAAATAGATTTAAGGAGTTACAGTTCTTTTTGTAAAACAAAATAATTAATTATGTAATTTTTTATTAAAGTATTTTAAAATTATGAATATACCGCATATTATTTTAGTAACAACTCAAAAGTAGAATGCTGCATTATTGGAGAAACAGCTGAGAAGTGAAAAAAATTGTGGATACATGAGATTTTTTTAAAATTAAGTTTTAATTAATTGTGTAATTATTAGTTAAAATAAAAATTGTGAAAATAACACATAGTTTTTTGCTTACAAGAAAAATTATATTTGATGAAGTTATTAATATAGTATTATTGTTTTATTTATAAAAATAAATAAATGAATGATTTTTGAAATTATAGTGGCCGCTTAAAATTAAAAATAGTTAATTAACTAAAAACATTTTCTCATAATTATAAAATAAATTTTTCAAAAATTATAAAAATTAGAATTGGTTTTGTAGTTACGTTACGTGAGACTTGTGGCACTTGTCATTGAGTCTTTTCTTTCTTTACTTTTTATGTTTGACACAAAATATATTTTTTTTTTGGGTCAAAAAAATTCTTTATTTATTCTAATATATGAACTAAAATTGAGTCTCATATTTTTTCTAGAAATTCACTCTAATACTGTCAATTTTAGTTTACTAAATAAAATTAGATTAATTTTTAATTAGGTATGTATATTATTTTTTTATTAAAAATTATAATTTTAATTTAAGGTTAGAATTAAATATTTACTGTTTGCATTTAATTTTTATTATTTAGAGTTTAGAATTTTAGTTTTGAGATTAGCATAATTCAATATTTAGGGGGAGATATTGAACTTATGATTTGAAAAGATTTGATTTAGAATATCAAAATCATGTGTTATTGAAACATGAATTTTAAAATAATTATTAAAATATAGTGTTATTGAAATAATATTTTTTAAAGTGTCATGAAATCTACTGTTTTTGAAAACAATATAAGAATTTGATTTAAAAATCTCAGCTGATATTTCAAAAGATTTTTAATTAAAATACAAATATCAAAATCTCATGTTCTTAAATGAATTTTTAAAGAATTTTATAACAAAATTTCAAATTCACTCAAATTCAACCAAATCATATCAAATTTCAATAGAAATCAAATTTCTGTAAATGTTCATTTCAATACTTCTTTCTTAATATTTGGGTTTAGTATTTATGGTTAGAGTTTAGAATTTCGATTTAAGGATTAGAATTATAGGTTGAGTATTTGTGTTTAGGTTTAGCATTTATTGTTTTGAATTTATGTAATTTCTCAAAAATAGAATCTAATTTCTAATTTAATTAAATTGTTAAAATATAATTTTGTTATAAATAAATTTTAGTGGTATTTGTAGAATAAATCTAAATTTAATAGCATTTAAGAGAATTATCTTTTTTGGTATAATACATTATTATTATTATTCTTATTATAAATTTATTATTAATGTAAAAACAACTTTTATTTATTATGATTATATGATACCTATTTTTTTATAAAAGATTTTACATATACAATATTCTTATTATATACAGATTCTCTTTCTAACACTCACATACTCTATGAATAGTTTTGCTGTCATAACTTAAAAGAGGAATTAGCCAATAAACCCTTATATGTTTAAAATTATTCTTTATACCCCTTCTAAATCAATTTGCCCCCTTTAATGATTAATGACGAAAATAACCTTTATTACTTCTTCCATTCATTCGGCATGTGGTAAAAATTATAAATTTAATTGGTAAAAATGTATTTAATTCTTACCATTCAGAGAATGACATGTGTCAATTCCACCTTAATTATCATTTTCTCTATCCTTTTTTTTCTTTTTCTTCTTCAACAATACAAATATTAAATTATTTATAACATTTTAAAAACTTAAAGATTTATTTGGAGATTTTTGAATTTTAATTTTTTGAAACTCTAATATTAATATACTTAAGATTTGATGTTGGAATATAATTATTTAGTATGTTTAAAATTATAATATTTATAGATAAAAATATTTTTTTCAAAATTTATTTTATATTGATTTATTAAATGGATATATTGATAGATTAATATTTTAAAGTGTGAACAATAGTTGTTTTATGAATATATTCACTTAAATTATATTAAATTCCGAGTAAGTTTAAATAAAACAATAGACAAGATTCGGATAGAAATGTTTCAAATTCCCAAATATATCAAGTTCGAGCATACACAGTCCAAGACGTAGAGAAAATATTTTTAGATAGTTTGAATGAGGTAATAGAAATGTTTACTATTTTTAAGCTTGTGGTGTTGTTTATATATTGATTGCTTATTGTATTTCAAAAATTATGTAGGTTTTTTTCTTTTTGAGTACTAATAAGAACAACTCTTGTGTAAGTATATTGAATTTGATTTTAAGTTATTTATGTTAAACAATCATTGTACCTCAATATCATATTTTCAATTCGTGAAAATACAATGTGTTGATTTTATTTTCATGTTTGAATCATTTTTTATCTTTATAAATTTTTTTTTTGTTTATTCTCACATTATAAACATAGTTCATCAACAAATGACTTATACTTTTAAAGTTTTATTTCGTTTAGAATACAAGAAATTAACAAAAAGATGAAAAATGATTGTTTGTTATATTTTATTCTATAAAATAATATCAAATATATTTTATAGATTTTATATCATAAATACAACTATAAATTATTT
Source organism: Leavenworthia alabamica (assembly GCA_000411055.1). Taxonomy (NCBI): domain Eukaryota; kingdom Viridiplantae; phylum Streptophyta; class Magnoliopsida; order Brassicales; family Brassicaceae; genus Leavenworthia; species Leavenworthia alabamica. The sequence continues at coordinate 16,005 of KE157744.1, forward strand.
ATTTTAATTATGATACAACTAAATAACTTTTTTTTCTACTAAAATACAACTATGTACAATAAAAAATATAACTACAAATTTGGTACAACTAAGATAATCTTATGTTGAGTACATATTAAGTAAGACAACGCTCATTTAAATTTTTTGAAAAATCTCTGTTTCGATCTATAAAATTTAGTACAACTAATTTGTTTTTTTTTTCTCTCGGAGTACTACTAAATACAACACTTGTACAACTATGTTGAATTTGATTTTAAATTATTTATATTAAACAGTCGTTTTACGTCAATATTTTATTTATAACTAATGAAAATACAATGTTTTCATTTTATCTTCATGTTTGAATTATTATTATATAAAAAAATATTTTGTTTATTTCTCACATTATAAATACATTTGATCAACAAATGCCTTATACTCTTAATGTTTCATTTAGTTTGGAGTATTAGAAATTATAAAAAAGATGAAAAATGATTTTTTCATATTTTATTTTATAAAATAATAACAAATATAATTTATAGATTTAATATCATAAATACAACTATAAAGTATTTATTTTAGTTATGATACAACTAAAAAATTTTTTTTTGACTAAAATACAACTATGTATAATGAAGAACAACTACAAATTTGGTACAACTATGATAATCTTATGTTGAGTACATATTAAGTAAAAAAGCGCTTATTTAAATTTTTTGAAGAATCTCTATTTCGATCTATAAAATTTAGTACAACTAATTTGTTTTTTTCTCTCTCGGAGTACTACTAAATACACCACTTGTACAACTATGTTTAATCTGATTTTAAATTATTTATATTAACAATCATTTTACGTCAATATTTTATTTATAACTTATGAAAATACAATGTTTTCAGTGTATTTTCATGTTTGAATTATTATTATCTTTATGAAATTTTTTTTTTTTTTTTTTCACATTGTAAATATATTTGATCAAAAATGACTTATACTCTTAATGTTTCATTTGGTTTGGAGTATTAAAAATTATAAAAAAATGAAAATAAGTTTTTTTCATGTTTTGTTTTATGAAATGATATTTAATGTATTTTATACATTTAATGTCATAAATATAACTATAAATTATTTATTTAAATTATGGTACAACTAAATAACTTGTTTTCCACTATAAATATATGTTTTTTTTTTGTTTTTTAGGTATTTTTAATTAGATAAATTAAACATAATCATTAATAATAATTTTGTAGATGTAATGTCATAAATACAACTCCAAAACATTTATTTTAATTATGCTACAACTAAACAAATATGTTGACATTAAAATACAACTATATATATTTATATGTACAACTACAAAACTTAATACAATTACAGTAATAGTTTTTGAATATTTTTGGCATAATTAATTTTCAAATTGCAATAATAATATCATAATATTATATAGTATAATTGTATAAATAGGCATAATTGTCTCGATTATTTAAATATGAATTTCATAAACAATAAATTGAAACCAAATAACTGTCTTATACAGACACCGTTTGTAACATCCGTGATCCGGTTAAGGATCATTAAGTCGGTTTAAAGTTATGGTTTACCGAATTTAGTTTAATGGAATGGTTTGTCGATCCTGGCCAGGTCGGTTTACTGTGACGTTGAACCGAATAAATCGAGCCATAGCAGTTGGACCGACCCACAAACCAAGTGTTGCTGTTAATTTAATTTCAGAAGAATTTAGAGAAGTCCGAGAGCTGCTATATGATTTGATGGAGACTGATGTGAGTTAAATTAATTGGGTTTGGAAGCCCAAAATATTTGGAGGAATAATTAAAAAGAATTGGGCTTGGAAACCCAACAGACTTTTAATTATGATTTAATTGGGTTAAGATTAATAACAACCCAAAAAAGAGTTAATAATTAATTAAAAAGGATTGGGCTTTGAAAAACCCAAAACTTTTAATTATTATTAAGTGGCAATTAAATTGGGTCAAGGTCCAATTAAAAATGTGATCACAATTTTAGAGATTATTGGGTCAAGACCCAAATAAATGTGATCACAACTTATAAGTTATTGGATCAATTAGGTTAAATGTGATTAAAGAATTTGGGCCTAAAAAGCCCTAAGACTTAATAATTGATTAAGTCACAAAAAAATCACAAAACCTAGACCTAAAACAGATCAAAAAATCGCAGACCCTAGGAGACAGAAGAGCTGCGCCGCCGCCTAGATCCTTGAGCCAGCCACCGCCGGATTTTGCTCCTCCGGCCATCGCCACCTCTCTTCATCTCTTCAGCCTCTCCATTCCTGCAATAATCAAGTAAGGTTCCTTGGTTATTCATGGTTCTGCATCAGATCTGAATGAGTTTAAGATTGGGATTTGAGATTTGATTTTGTTTATTGTTTGATTATGGTTTCAGATTGTTCTAAACCTAATCACCAATT
>KE157744.1:35727-61109 GCA_000411055.1 Leavenworthia alabamica
TTGAATAATTTGAGAATTTAAGTAATTGAGAATCTGAGTAATTTAAAAATGAGAATTGAGAATTTGAGAAAACAAGTATATGAGATTAAATGATTTGGGAATCAGTCGTTTTTCTCTACAAAGAACCCAGTAGACGGGAGGATTGCCCACTCAGTATGTTTTACACATTGATAGCACCATTTCGGGTGCGCAGGTAAAGGAAAATATAAGCCTTGATCGTGAGCTCGTGGTACAGCAGCTAGAAGGCATTGGTATACCGGTTGTTGTGTTTATGTTTTATTTTGAGTTAGGTTTGAGAACCTAGTTGTGACTAGGTATAATTTGAGGTTTAATGTTTTGAGTTATGTTGGATTTATTTATTTATTTATTGAAGTTAAAGACTTAGTGATTTTGTTAGTAGGATAATCCAGAATCTAGAACCAATAAGTAAGGGATTATCGGTTGGTTAATAAAAATTTTTAAAATTAGCGGTTTTGAGTCTAGAGAACCGGGTTGGGGTGTTTCATATATATTGTCAATATTCACTACCAATCTTTACTAGATATGTAAATTAAAACAATTTTTGTAAAATATAAGCATTATAAATTTATATTTTTCTAATAATTAATATATGCATTATTGATAATTATTATATTGTGAGTTTACTTATATTTTCTATAATTTTTAATGATAGTCATACATTTTTATCACACTAAATATAATTCTGTTGGATTTATTAAATTATTTATTCATTATATTCGATTATTATTAAAATAAATAATAAAATATCTATTTTTCTAAATTTTTAACTAATTAGTATCTACCTAATATCATTTTCAAAAATTAGAGAAATTAAATTTTTAATTAAAATAACTATTCTAGTGGGTCATATTAATTAGTAGTTTTATATTTTTAAGATTAGCACCTATAAACAGTAATTTTTAATTAAAATAACTATTCCAATGGATTATTAAAAAAATGTAATAACTAATTAATTAGTATCTACCTAATATTATCTTAAAACAATTACAGAAATTAAATGATATATTAAATAAGTATATATATATATATATAATTATTAATATACATATACAATATGTAATATATAAAATATATGATATTCAAATAATAAATTTGATATTTGGAAACAATAACTAATTCAAGTAGAACTTTTGACAAATAATCTAATAAATTTGATTGTCTTAGTTTATTCTAAATTTTTAACTATAAATATTTCTGAAGTGTTTAGATTATGTATCATATATTGTCGATATTCACTATTAATTTTTACGGGATATTTAAATTAAAACAAAATTCATAAAATATATTATAAATTCATATTTTTTAATAAATAATGTGGGCATTATAGATAATTATTTTAATGTAATTTTACCTATATTTTCTATAATGTTTAATGATAGTTTTAAATTTTTATCAAACTGAATATAATTATGTTTGATTCATATAATTTGTGTTTAATTTAATGCATAATTTCTACATATTCTATAAATCAAATATATCCTAAATAAATTTATCAGAATCTTCAATCATATTAATTATTATCTACACTATTAATTTACGAGATCATAATATTTCCTTAACCATTTGCCTCATTGATAATGATTGATCAACTATCCATTTTTGTTTTTTCATAATTTATATATTTATATATTATAATTGATCTCCAAAATTTTATAAATCGAATTAAACTATAACATATACATCTAAATACTTTATAAGTTTCAATTTTCATAGAATCTACTCATCAATAAATTTTTTGTTTGTTAATTTCTTTTTTGTTTTGTATAGATGTAGTTTTAAAGATATTATTGGATGTCTCATGTTTTCTGTTTTTATTTCTCGCGTAGATTAAAAGTAACTTTTAAATTGTTAGATCTTTAATTATTTTTTCAATTTTATTTATTTTATTTAGTGGAACATAATTTAATTTATTAAATAAATCAAAATCGATGGATAATATAACTCAATATACTATGATTTGGTCATTATTATGTTATGATCTATTGTATTCGTATATGTAATCATTTTTTGTGATTAACGAGTCAAATTTAAGTATTTACAATTTGATCGTTAAATGTTTTTCTAAGATTTCATCAAAATTAAATATTTTTAATTTTTGTTTATTTGTATGTATTTTCATGATTGAAGAAAATTTGTACGTATTTTCTTTTCATTTAACTTCTTATTTTAATTTAAAAATATCTAAAGATTTCAAACCTTTTCTAGAATTTTTAAATTAAAATTTTCTTTTTTTCCTAAAAACAAATATACATTTAAAACGGACATATTTTATTTACTACAGATTTTATTCGGATACCATGTCGGATCACGGATACTCACATATTTAGAAAAATAATTAAATTGTGTAATTTTATGTTATCTTTCATATATTTCAAAACCTATTTTTATTTTTAAAATTTTATTAAACCAAATTTTATGATATTTTCATATATGTTCAACATTTACGGGCTTTTTGCGGGCTGTCCAATTTGGTTGTTGGGTTGTACAAGCAATTTAAATAATAGACTTAAAATAACAGGATTCAAAATGGATTTGGGTCAGACCGGACTAAAACACGTACCATAACATCTCTAATTATATCACAATTGTCTCGGCGTTATTTAATTATTATTTAATTTCAAATTATTTTTATTATCTTTTGTAAATTAAAATAATATTTATCCGATTTAGTAAAAATTACTGAAAATTATAAAATTAAGAAAACAAAAATCACTATTTTATTTATGTTATTGTTTGCTATTAATTTTTAATGTAAAAACTGGTTAATAACTTATAAAACCTTTTAACTATTTCATAAACTATTAATGTATTATTTTTAGCTAATTTCTATTTGATGATATATAATCAACTTAAATTTAATACTGGTCTTTAAAATCCTAATATTGGTCTTTAAAATCCTAATCATAACTTATATATAACTTAGATAATAAAACAAAATTAACAAGCAAAAGGATAAATTTGAATCTAAGAATATATTTTGATATATAACATTTGAAAACATATATTTGGTGATATTATCTTTTTATATATTTAAAATAGTTTATTTTAGTAAATAGGATTATAATCTTAAAAAAATATATAAAATCAATTGTTTTAATATATATGAAAAATAAACTTTATGCATATATTATATATTTCACAGGGAAATATTATAAAATATCTATAAAAAATAAAAAAATCAAATTTAACAATAATTATTAAACTAATTGAAATAAAATATGACGTAGTTTTATATTTTTAAGATTAGCACCTATAAACATAAATTTTTAGTTAAATAACTATTCCAATGGATCATTAAAAATTGTAATAAACTTTTCTTAGAAAACTAGTGTTATAAAAAACCAAAACATCATATACATATTATATAATTATATTAAACATGCAAATTACAAAAAAAAATAATAATAATAATAAAATTTTAAATATTACGAATAACACAAAAATATTTATAAATAAAAATATAAATTTATATAAATAATTGACCCGCGGTGTACCGCGTGTTTAAATCTAGTAAATTTTAAAAGCTAAAACTAAGCATAAATGACAGTATGAGACATGGACCATATGGTGTATTTCTATATTTATAATTAATATATATATATATATATTCCAAATTTCCAGCAGACTAATTCTATCTTTTAGTGCATTTTTCCTGCAACCAGATTAATTTAATTATTTACTATTAGTATTTTATTTCCAACATAAATTTTATTATTCAATTTTAATTATCAAAATATAATTTAGATAACTGGATTTTAATAATGTTAGTATGATAACCTATCTTTTATCAAAGAAATTTTATAAGGTTTTATAGTTCTTGATAAGAACGATCTTGTTTACTTGACTAACATTTATATGAATCTTTAAATAAATGTATATTGTTCAGCAAGATATTGATATTTGAGATCCGGTTTATGAGTTAATCTAATTTGGTTGGAAAAAATGATATATGAAGTTATTTAATTTGGATTTGGTTAATCTAGTATTTTCAAATTAACTAAAATAGTATCTCCATTTTAAGTTATTACTACTATTGTTGCATAGGTGGAGGTACTGATGTTAAAAATGGGTAAAAGTCCAACGGGTATTCGAAATTTGCAGTAAAATTTGAGTTTGTTGCGGATTTTTTTCTAAAAAATACGGATTTAAAACGGACAGGCTTTATTTATTACAAATTTTATTTGGGTTTACCCGAACGGGTTATGGGTACCCGCAGATTAAAAATATAATAATTAAATAATATTATTTTATGATATCTTACATATATTTCTCAAAAAAAAAACTCAGTTTTTATTATAAAAATCTAGTTAAATGATATTATTATTATCTTTGTATTCTTTGGATTCAAAAAAATATTTATATATTTGATATGTTTATACTTAATAAGTTAATTTTTACTTAAAATAATATAATAATATTTAATATATAAATATTTATCTAACATTTAGATTTAATATATGTATTATATGTAAATATTATAATTAATATAAAATTTATCAATTTTGTTTTAAAAAATACATTAAGAATAATAAAAAAATTATTGTGGGTACCCACGGGTAAACCCGAAATTAACGGGCTTTTCGCGAGTTATCCAATTCGGTCTTCAGGTTATACAAGTAGTTTTAATAACAGAATTAAAATAATCAGACTCAAAACAGACTTGGGTCAGGTTGGACTAAAAACCCCACCACAATCCCTAGGTGGAGGATTACCCTTTGTTACTGGAAACATCTTTGGTGCTTAGAGGCTTCTTCTTGTTTACAAATAAGGGATTAGGCTCTATGTAAAGCCGAGACCATGTAGTCCATAGTAATGGACAATGTTTCAATTAAAATCTCATTTCTTTTTACTGTAGAGTGTTGCACTCTTTGGAGCATTACTCTTCGTTATCGGAATGAAGCCCTAACTCTTTTATACCGAAGTAAGAGGTTTTATAAAGTAGTAATCAGGGTAATGATTGAGCAGCTTACATACTTGCCTTACGAGCAGACTCTTGATCTTCCAAAACCTCAACATATCACTAAATTATTTTAAGAACTTTTTTGGGAAGTAAATATTGAAAATAATGTGGAAGCAGCCTTATCCTATTGGTTAAGGGTTTATGACTTTTACACTAGGTTTGGAGTTCGATTCTCAAAGGTTGTAAAAAAAAATTCAATGAATTGCAGGGTGCTGCAAGTCGTCATTGACAAATATTTATCATAGATTGAAATTATATTTCTTGAAAAAATGATGATGTAATAGATTATGAAAAAAAATATTGAAAATAACTCTTATTCTTTTTGTTTATTTATTTTAACAATCTTTAATTTTTCAAAGCAATCAATTTTTCAAAAGCTAATGAGAAATTTATGTTCGATTTCAATTATGATGTGTGCCTTTGAAAAACTTTTGGAGTAATATTTTTAGACTTGACAAATTTTCAGAACCATAGGAGAAAATATAGTTTTGATTCTAACTGAGAAGCGGTTTTTTAACAAAACTTCCAACAATCTAACATGCAACAAAACGGCCTACAAACTAAAGCTTTGTTTGTCTGTTTGTCCCATGCGGCAGCGGTTTTTGATCTTCGGCCAGACGCTGCTACCAGCTGCAATTGTTTTTGTTTGTTTAATAGCCGTGCGGCTGATCCCAGCGTCTGGCCGCATATTTGGTGTTGTTTGCTTGTTTACAGTATGCGGCTGAAAATCGTGATAATATCAGACTTATCTATAGATTTCCTACGTGGCCAAAAATTCTCAACAAATATTGCAGCATCTAGTTTGACGCAGATTGTAGCGTCTAGTCGCAGAAATCTGCGACAGATAAGCAAACACTGTTTGGTCACACGCGGCAGATAAATAAACACATCTTAAGTGGGCTTTTTCAGTTTAACAATTGTATTTTTTGGGTTTTATCTTTCTAAAGCTCAAAATCTCATCGATTTTAACTATTCAATGTTTGTTATCTTTTGATTAAGGTCTACTATGTTTTACTCTTTAAAGATAAGATAAGACTAGATACAGAGATTATTAGCCACATATATCAAATCACTAAACTAGTTTCAAAAATATTTCTAAGACCATATCGAAATAACTTTATATATTCTGGTTTTTTAAACAAGCTTTTAGATTAGGTTTAAGATTTTTCAAAAAACGCTACGGCGACGACACTAAAAGCTTATAAAATTTTCTAGTTCCGATTTAATTTGCAAAGTTGACCTCCGACAAACATCTACATAATCTCATCTACGACGCCGTGATCCACATAATTTTGACGGGCCTGCGACAGGCCTTTCCAATAATCTAATCTACTAGGTGGCGGCGGGACCCGGCGGATTAGGTAGACATATTAAGTTTAAACACTTGGCTGTCCTCATCTATCTCCATCATCCTAAACCTTAAAATCTCAAACTCACTTTCACTATTTAAGGTTTAGCATCACTCTATCTGATTAAGCTTTGTATATCACAAAAAACAAAACTAATTCTACAATTTGGATCTAGCAAAGGAATTGTTACGCTATCAAATGGTATAATTTATTTTATTTTTTCCAGGTTTTAATCATATTCAATGGGAACACCATATATAAATCCTCTGACACAGAAAAAAATCTCATCTCAGGATTATGTGAAATCTTTTTCTCCTTCTCAACTTGTATCTGAACGAGGCTCAAATCTCGTTATCATTAACCCAGGTTTTACGGAAATATTATGTCTTATTTATTAAAAATCTGATTTAATTAAAAAAAGAATCTGATTTAATATTTACAAAATTCAATATTTAATTGGTGATTTTTTTTTTAGGATCTACTAATATAAGAATTGGATTAGCTTCTCAAGAGACACCTTTCAATGTCCCTAATTGTGTTGCTAGACACAACACAAGTACTGGGACACTCCATGTTGTTAATCAGGTTCTGTCATTTTTGTTATTTTTTTTACCAATGATAAGTTGGACCAAATGGTTAAAATGAGAGTTAAAACATGCTTTGGATCTCGCCTTATGTGATCCGAAATCCGAAATTATTTCTGAAACCAATCTAAATAATTGATCTGAATTTGATCCAAATATTAATTGGATTATAAACATTCCAATCCAAAATTTTGAAATCTAATATTATGCAAATGATTTTGGTTGAAATCCAAAAAAAATCGGTTAAAATGCAAAATATATGACCGACTTCAAATCGGAAATCCGAATTATCCGAGATTATCCGAATCTGAAACTCGAAATGCTCAATCCTGGTCAGTATATGGGCCTAGTGATGTATGGGCTTTGATCTTAACCTCTTACTCATTAAAATAATTTTGTTGTTTTAAAAGAAACAAATTGTGCTTCTTTGTTTATTTATCAGTAGTGTAAAATTAACCAATTTATAATAATAATAAAAATTAACAGATTCTTAACAATGAGGTGACAACAAGTCAACGCGTTGACCGTGAGAAGGCTTACAATACTGTAAGTCAACATGTCTACTTTTGTCAGTAAGATCCATTTCTAGATTTTTGATTATTATTTTTTGGCTTGAAAGGTTGCATCACTGTTGAAGATACCATGTCTAGATGATAGCTCATCTTCTGGTTCTGCTTCAAGCAAGGTAAAACTTAAATACTTTGCTGATGATAACAAAGTTTTTTTTTCTTTTTCTTGATGTTTTTAAGTATTTTGGTGATCTTGTTTATACAGATGGGGAAGATCGATGGATCCGATAAACCAGGTTCTACTAAGAAAGATTCAATCCTTACTTGGACTAATGTGTATGAGGACAAGAATAACTCAACTACCTCATCAGGTATATGTTGTTACATTTTCACGTCTTTCTCGAAATTTTTGGCTTTCTTTGGTTGATGTTATTAGGATTCCTGTAGTAGAAATAGGGTTTAGGTTTTAAGCAGACTCGGGCCTAAGGGTAGGCAACCTAGGTGACCGCCTAGGACATCCAATAGATTAGAGGTATTTTTTTACGATTTTTTTAGTATAGTAATATATTTAAATTCAAATTTTTAAACTTTTTATATGCTTTTTTATAAAACTATTTTTTATATAATNATTCTGGATTTAAAAAAATTCGCCTAGAACATCCAAAAAATAGTTGGATCAATCCTGGATTTAAGTTTTAGGGTTTAGAGTTTAGTGGATTCTTATTACTCGATTACACGGTCTAGGAACTTCGTCTGGTAAAAAGAAGAGTAAGGGCAAGGCAACTAAAGCTGCTCCTGTTGTTACTTACCCTAAGGAGACTAATGAGAGTAACCATATGTATAAGAAGATGATTTTTGGTGAAGAAGCTTTGAAAATATCGTCGAAAGAGCCATATTCGATTCACTATCCTATTCGTAGAGGTCACTTCAATGTTTCACCACAATATTCAGCTCAACAGGTTAATAATACTTCCAATGTTTCTTATTCATGCATTTAATTTTCTTGGTTACTTATTTGTTACTTTTATACTCTTTAGGTTTGTGAAGACTTAATCGCTATCTTGGACTGGATTTTACTAGAGAAACTTTGTATAGTTCACAAAGACAGAAGCAAGTTTTCTACTGTTCTAATTGTCCCAGAAACATTTGACAGTCGCGGTAAAACTTGATTTATGCCTTATAACATCCGCAGTAAAACTTGTTTTGATAGAGTTTAACTAATGTTTGATTTCGGTTTCATCATCTGGTATCAGAGATAAAGGAAATGCTAACAATCGTGTTGCGAGATCTTGGCTTCAGCACAGCAGTTGTACACCAAGAAGGTCTAGCTACCACCTTTGGTAATGGTTTGTCAACAGCTTGTATTGTTAATGTGGGAGCTCAGAAAAGTACAGTTGTTTGTATTGAGGTATTAGAAGAATACAATAACACATATCTAGCTATATTATATTATTAGTGTTTTATATATTGTTTATTTTAATTAATTTGGTTTCTTTAGGATGGAGCTTCATTGCCACATACTGAAAGGATTTTACCATTTGGAGGAGAGGTAATTGTTCTAAAAATCTCCCGATTTTCCGAATAATTCCCGGCTTAGGTTTGGGGGGGGTGTAAATTGAACTGATTTCGATTAATCTATTATATTTATTATATTTATTAAAGTTAGGTATATATACATAAATAATACATAATAATTAACTTCAACATATATAAATATATAACATAACATACTTAATTTAGTATTAAACAAAATAAAGTAAGGGGGAGGTATTGAAATAAGTATTTGAAGAGATTTGATTTATAATAGAATTTGAGAGGATTTGGTTAAATTTGAGTGAATTTGAAATTCTGTTAAAAAATTCTCTAAAATCTCACCTAAAATTATGAGATTTTGGTCTTTGTATTTTTAACTAAGAAATCCTCTGAAATCCCAGCTGAAATCTTTAAATCAAATCCTTATATTGTTTTCAATAACAGTAGATTTCATGATACTTTTAAAAATCAATGTTTCAATAACACTGAATTTCAATAACTATTTTTAAATTCATGTTTCAATAACACATGATTTGGTATTTTAAATCAAATCTCTCCAAATCACAAGTTCAATACCTCCCCCTAATACATAATATATATATATATATATAGTTTCTATTAATAAACTAAATAAAATATTACAAAATTTTGAATTAATCTTTTAGGCGATAGGTCGTCCAACCCTACCACCTGACTAGTGTCTAATGAATTTTAAAACATGGATATTAATCTCTCATGAGCTAATATTGCTTACTAAAATTTCTTCATCTACTTGTAATTATCAGGATATATGTAGATGCCTTCTATGGATTCAGATGCATTACCAAAACTGGCCACAAATCCCAACAGATGGTTTAGCAAAGCCAATAGATATGCTGATGCTTAATCAACTTAAGGAGTTGTATTGTGAAATCAAAGTTAGTTTAGATTACATATCTTTCTTTGTTTTATTCTCTTCTTGATGAGTATTGAAACTAATTTACTTTTAACCATACACAGCCAGGGAAACTTGAAACAGTTGCAACAGTTCATTCTTACCAAGGTGGTCTCCCAGCTGTGCCTCACAAGACTAATCTCACCTCACTTAATGTAATTTGTAAACAAGATCAAGTCATTGGTCTGCTTATGGTCACTTAAGTGTTTAGTCTTGAAAAAGTAATGTTTTCTTTTGTTATTTCAGGTTCCACCAATGGGTTTGTTTTATCCTAACCTTCTTGTTCCTGAAATGTTTCCCTTGCCACCGCGCGAATGGTTAGATTCAATCCTTCATAAATATTTTTCTTTGGTTTAGTTTTGGACCGAGCCAGTCCGGATGGTATTGCCATAAAACATTTGCATGGGGTTTCTAATTTTATGGACAAAACTGGGAACTCCAATTTTATAAGTATACATAAAACAGTAATAAAATAGTAATAAAATAGTAAATATCGTATTAGAAATAATAAAAATAAAACAATAACATAGTATATATATATATATATATATATTATATATAATCAAAACATTAAAAATAATTGCTTGCAAACCTAAAATCCCAAGACTGGCTTTGACCTACAGAGCAGTCTCTATCCCTAGGCAAAGTAAGCAAATGTTTTGGGTCCACCTTGAGTTGAAACAAATTTATTAAAGTAAAAGAACTCCACTTTATTACAAAAAATTTATAATTTTTTTTTGTTATTGCCAAGGGCCCAATCAACATTGAGACCGGCCAGCTGACCGAGAGATACTTATTCTATAAATTTTCATATTGTTTAGGTTCAAAGACTATGAGAATATGATAGATGAAACATGGAACATGGATTTTGCATTATGGGATAGTTTTGGACTTCCACCAATGGTTCCAAAGAAAGAAGAGAAGACTGGTCTAGCTGAAGCTATTGTTAGCAGCATACTCTCTGCTGGTATGTGTAGTGTTGTGATGAACTCTCCTGCTTGTTATAAAAAAGTTGACATGTAACAAAATTCCCGTTCTTTTTATTCTGGCCTTGTAGGACGCAAAGACCTTAAGAGAAAACTTTTCGCCAGCATACAATTGGTAAATCTTGATAACCTTTTTCATTACAACACTCAATGTTTCCTTTAAACATGTTTTGTTAACTGAATGTGTTGTTGTGGAATGCTCACTCTTTGGTTTCTTAGGTTGGTGGTGTTGGTTCCACTAGAGGTCTTGCATCGGCTGTCGAAGAAAGGTTAGTTCATTTCTTAAAGAAACATGAGAGTGTTCTTCTAAGTATAAAAGTTTGATCTAAGCAAACAATGGTGAAACAATGGTCTAGGGCATCTATTTTTATTGGGATACGTTTAAGGTTTTTTAAATATATTATATATATAACATTTTATATTTTTCTATAATAATAAAAATTAATCATATATTTTATAGTAAAACAGAAAATTAAGTAAGTTTTAAGAAATAATTTTTTTTTACATAATTTATATTTTATAACATTTTATTGGTATCCGTTTAATTTTTTAAAAAATATTGTATATATATAACATTTTATATTTTGCTATATAATAAAAACTAATCACATATTTTATAATAAAAAAAAAGTAAATTTTAAGAATAATAGATTATTCTTTTCTTGTATTTTTATCTGGCTTTATATTTATCTAAAATTATATTTATTTTTAATTGAGTTTGTTAGGGTTTCTTTCTTTTTTTAGTTAAGCTTAGTATGCCTAAATTGTGCTCTTGCACATATTTAACCTAAAGATAGTGTGGAAGTAATGTTTTTTATCCCTTCTCTCCTTGGTGTTTGCAGAGTACGTCTCAAGATACCTCCAACAGAAGCCATTGACACTGTGGCAATTCTGCCATCAAGAACAAACTCAGCATTTGTACCTTGGAAAGGAGGAACTGTAAGTGTACATATATGTTTTTGCATTTTCTTTAACCATTTCTTGATTTTGGACAAGATTACTGAATAAATTTGGAAATAGTTATTGGGAGTTTTGGACTTTTCAAGAGAGGGTTGGGTTGAGAGAGAGGAATGGATACAAAATGGGATTAGCATTGGCAGTGGAAGGAAGTACAAAGACTCTATCTACCTTTAAGGTTCAAGAATGAGATTTATCAACAACTCCTAAGTCTTATCTTAGAGCTCTATCTTTCTATTTCTTTTTTCTATTTATATTATCAATAATGCAAAAGCAATAATAAATATTATTTTGCTACAAAATTAGGGGACATATTGGATATGTGATTTTGGATGATATTTTCTTTATAATAATTCTCTATTGTTGGATTGATGAGTTTCTAAAATGTGCTCAAATTATATCTTATTGAATATAGGATTTGTTAAAATTATTATGAATTAATTATGGAAAATGAGTTTTCACAATGAACTTATTAAAAGAAAAATTTGATGATTTTATAAGCATATTATAAAAGTAATAGGATACAATCACATATCACTTGGAGATATTTAAAACATTATCAAAATTTTAAGTATAAAATATATAATAATGATTGAAATGACTTATTAAATAGGGTTAGTGGAGCATGTTTACTCCTTTAATTGAGTTTCTTTTAATCTGGATATAAATGTAATAAACATTGTAATTGGACTTTATTTATCACTTCAATACAATTAGGCTGCAGACACACACAAAAAATGACATCAACCTAGAAGATAAAGCAAAGACTTTTTAGATCATGTTCCTTTAATTTCTACTATTTCATGCATGGCAAATAAATCAAAGACTTTTTTAATTTATATATGTCAAAGCAAAGACTTTCATGCATGACAAATGAAGCAAACAATCAGGTGAAAATAATTTCAAATTTTATACTCCTTCCCATTTGAATTATGAATTATTTTATAATTAATTTTTTATTTTAAAATAATTATTGGTTTAGACTTTAATACAACTATTTGGTAAAAATTACAATCATATTCTTGCAGTTTTAATGTCTTGACTAATAACTTTTTTTATACAATATATTAATAAAAGATAAAACAGAAAATTTAGATATCTTTTAATATATGTCAAACCAGTTTAAAATACTTATTTAAAACAAATGAAGTAACGGTCTAAGAAAAACTATATATAACCGGTCCGGAGAGTAGCCCATCTAAGCGGTCGTTTAGAGCATACAATAATTTATGAATATTTTTAAGATTTTTTTTAGTAAGTGATATATTTTAAACTCAAATTTTTATATGTTTTCTAAAAACTACTTTTTGTATGATTTTTTTAATTTAATATTATGTTTTTATATATTTAAGAATGTATTTTAGACATACAGATATATGTTTAATATATTTAGATAAAAAAAAAAACTCTTCTAGTGGATCTAAAATGGTTGGACAGGCTTTCAACTTTTATTTTATATTGTAAAGTTAAACAAAATACACAACAAATTCACACAAATCAACAAGAGCTAAATAAGAAAGAAGAGTAAATATTATCTATATAAACAATCAACAATCACACACATCTTCATAACTATACTTTTGATCACCAATATATAGTATCTGCGTTTTTGGTTAATCCCAAAGATCAAACGCAGCACTTCTTGCATCGTTCTCAATACGTAACTTTAAGTGCATGGCCGCCATTTCATCTTGAGTCTCCATCAACGACTTTATCCTAGAACCTGGAGAACTCACTTCTTCTTCCTCTTCGTCTTCTTCTTCGTCTTCGTTTGATCTATGATCTTCGTATGCTTCACATGAATATACATGTGTTCCATAGTTACACTCCTTACAGTAATACATCCATAGATCTTCTGAAATAGTTTCTTCACATATGTCACAACTAAAGATCGTGTCTTCACGACCTTTGCATGGTGTGTAATAAAGAAGAGTAAGTGTATGTTCATGATCTTCACGTTCTATAGTTTCAGGTATAAATACACAACCTACATGAAGATTGTAGTTACAACTAGAGCAATGGTAAATGAATCCAGATCCATATTGATCACATGCATTACATGTGTAGTAAGATTGATCATCTGGTGGAGAATAAAACAAGGTCAAAGGATGGTTTTGGTGAGACTTGTGATGAATCTTACTAGGAAGGTTAAAACATGACTTGTGTAAGAAGTAATCACATTCTGATGACTTTATACACTTGAAAGCTTGACCTATTAGCTCGAGCTCGCAACCAGAACATATGGTCTCATCCTCTTCTTTGGCTTTAAAGACACGTAATGGATGGTTGTGATTAGGATGTCTCACAGATACTTGATTAACCGGTTTAGGGTTTGGTTTTCTTGAAGCCATGTATAGTGTTCTTGATTTGTGCTTGGTTTTAGGTATATTGTTGGAGATGGATATGGACCTATATATATATATAACATAATTGTGATTTGTGGTTTAATAATGATGTGTTTGGTTATACTGATTATACTAATCAAGTTGTTAAATATACAAGTTCGACCGAGCAGTCCCGCTTCAGAGAATAGGCCAAATAGGGAGTCTCATAGATCATCCATTATTTTAACGATATTTTTAAGATTTTTTTAATTTATTGACATATTTAAATCTAAAATTTTAAAATTTGTATTTTTATATAAAATTAATTTTTGCTTGATATTCTTGTAAACTAAAATTGTGATTTATGGATTTAAAAATATATTTTAGGCTTACTAAATTTTTTTTGACATGTAAAAACAATTTTTTGTTTAGGGTATCCAAAACGATTAACAATTATTTTTTAATTTAATGATATATTTTAAAATTTTATCTGTTTTTTTAAAAACTAGTTATTTGTTTGGTTTTTAATAAATGTAAATTATCTTTTTATAAATTTAAAAATATATATTTTAGACGTAAAAATATTTTTAAATTTTTTAAACATGTTTAAGATAAAAAAAAAATTCTTGTGAAGCACTTAAAATGATTTTATCGCCTCTGAATATATCATAATGTTTTGCTAAATTATGCATGACATATTATATAGTAAATATTTGACATTTGGGATTCAAAGTTAAGATATAAAATTATGAAACTATTCTTTAACGCGTTTTTGTTTTTTTATTATTCTTACAAAGATAACTTGTACAAATAGATATTCTTATTAATATACAATTTTGTTAGCAACTGGGCATATATTACATATATGAGAGGATAAGATTTAATTACGTCAATCTCTCAAAGTCAATGCTAAATATCTTCTGCAACTATACCATTTAATATATTATGCAATGGAATAAAAAATTTATACTTCGTGGTTTTGATTTTTTGTTTAGATAAAATCAAGAGATTGAAAGATATTAGTTTTGTTTTAGATTGTGTATTGTTTAATCTTAATAATATATAATTAACTAATAATGTATATTTTTATTTTTTATAATCTATATTCATAAAGAATTTTAAATTTATCAGTTTGATTGATATATTGTTGTTGGATAAAATTCTATATTTGATGATTTGTATTTTGTAAATATGAACATAAAATGGAAAATTACTAATTAATGAAAATTATTACTATTTAAAAATTATAACTTAATCCATGTATTTTTCACATAGATAATCCAAAAAATATGTATTATTAATTTACTATAACACTATATATGCATAGAACTGTATAATAATGGACAGATCCAAGTTCAAGATTGTGGAGTCAACTGACCACACTTAATTACAAAATAAATTTAGTGTTAATTTACTAATTTTTGATGACACTGTCCATTTTTATATTTTAGTCCCTCACTAGATATTTAGTTTACTCTTTTCTCTCAAATTTTACAAATATCCATAATAATTATTTTCACTCACTTATCATTTGATCAGAATAAAACGTATTCCAAAAAATATCATAATTTATTAAATGCATTCAAAATTATTAATTTATGATAGGGGTAATCCATAACTACAATTTAATAAATAAATAAAATAATATGCCAATGGATCAATACTATTACGAGATGTAGGTTTGTATTAAATTCAATAATTCAAGTTGACATAACGGATAAAAACTTAACACAATAAACAAATAAGAATATTAAAAACAATTCTAAACTCAACGTTATACATGAATCTCAAACCTTTAAAAACATATTAAATGCTTAATTAATAAATTAAAAATAATTCAAAACGTCAATTCTCAACAATATATCACTAAATATAAGACTTCTCCAAAACAAACATATACTTTTACTCTATCAATTTATTAAAAAAAAGTAATTCCTTCTAATACCATCATTTATAGTTTATTGGACAAAATTACATTATTTTTTTTAATTAGACATAAATACCATTTTTTTTAATTAGACATAAATACCATTTTTAAAAAAAAAATTATAATGTTAGGGTTTAGTATTTAGTAGTTGGTTTTAGTTTTTTATTGTTTGGGTTTAGTATTTAGTGGTTGGGTTTAAGGTTTAATGTTTAAATTTTATATAATTTCTCAAAAATATAATCTAATTTTTAATTTAATTGAATTATTAAATGGTAATTTTGTTTTAAATCAATTTTAGTGGTATTTTTGGAAATTAAACTTAAATTGGTGGTATTTAGGAGAATTGCCCTTAAAAAAATACATGTCTATATTCAAACATTAGAAATGGAACTTCCAGAACAGTTCGGAAGGAAAAATAAAAATTTATATTAAAACTAATGTCCAAAATAAAACTAATGGATGACAATCTCGGTTTCTATCCCAAGATGGGAATAAACACTTATCAAAGTGGTGTCTTTGCTATGTCAGTTTATTCGATGAATTGTTTTCAGTTGCCTAAAAAAATTTACTCCGAGATTGATAGTATAGTTTCAAGATTTTAGTGGGGAACCAAAGAGGGTAATCAGAAAATATCTTGGGTGGTGAGGAAAAGAATGACCAAATCCAAGAGAGATGGAGGGATAGGATTTCACGATTTGCATCAGTTTAATCAAGCTCTGCTTGCAAATCAAGTATAGAAGCTCATCAACCGACCAGAAAGTCTACTCTATAAATTATTAAAAGGTCGGTCTTTTTCTCATGAGGGTTGATGTGTTGTATTTTGAGTCGTTTTTACGGACGTGTCGTGTCCATTTTAGAGTCTTTTGGTCTACTTTGTGTCATTTTACAGGTTTCGGAGTTCAGGTTTAGGATTTTGCACACTTGGGAGCTTGGAGTCTGAAAACATGGATGTTTTGGTGCACTTTTACATGCAGCCCGATCGGACCACACCTTCCAGATAAACTGCTCGAACCATAGCTCGATCGATCCAGTCCAATCCTGACTTCCTGAAGACCAGCTCGATNTAGATTAGGGAATTGAACTTAGATAGGATGTTAGATCATGGATTCATTATCATCTACATTGAATTTGTCAATCTGATTCACTTGATCAATGAATTGGATCATGTTAGGTTAGGTTTACATCCCGCAAGTTTGTGAACCACTGGAACTAGTGTAGATGATGCGGTTAAGTCTTAAGCCAACGGAAGTTGAGTGTTAGGAGACCGTAGACATATCGAACCTTTGATTAATGCATGATCAGTCTTGCCGAGATCAAGCGGAAGCTTAGATGCTCGGATTCTGAATCATTAGCTATCATAGCTGCGGAAGTAGTATGGTAGGTCGTTTATGTTTGAGTCTGATACGGTTTAGTAATGATCCTGAATAGTAGTTTGATTTCCGAAACCTCAATCTCAAGCCCCTAGTACCTAGTGCCTTCTTTACTGTTTTTAAAACTTTTGTTAGTCATACTTAAGTTTGATGCAGAACACATATTCACCATATACTTTGTCTCAGTTTGGTATTTGAACTTTGTGAATCATTGTGTGATCGTTGCTCCCTGTGGATTCGATTCCTTTTATACTATTGTATAGACTGTGCACTTGCAGTATTATTAGGATTAAAACCTGTCCTATCAGGGGTATACTTGAGGCTAAGAAAGGAACACAACCATCTTATGGATGGCAATCTTTATGGTTTGGAAGTGAACTTCTCCAAAAAGGGATTCAAATAAATATAGGGAATGGTGATTATTCAAAACTTGGGTTGGACCCGTGGCTTCCAACAATGCCTTCTAGGCTTCCTATCTTATTACCACTGATAAATCGGAATCTTCATATATCAACTATTATAGACCAAGATAAAAAACAATGAGACTATAGAAAAATAAGTGAGACTATCCACCCATCTGACCATGTGTTGATAAGAAAAATATTTTTACCTTTTCATCAACAAAAAGACATGCTACTATGGCAACACACAGAGAATGGGATTTACACCGCTAAATCATGTTATTGGCTGGCTTCTACAACTAATGAAGATAATGTGGCATCACAAGCTCCTTTACATAACAGTTCGGACATTGCAACCTCAATATGGAGGATGATAGTCTTACCAAAATTTCAGCACTTACCTTTGGAGAATTGCATCAAAAGCTATTGGAGTTGCATAAAATCTGTTACTTCGTAATATTCGAACAAATCCTTTTTGTATGCGATGTTGTACAGAATATGAAACAGGCGACCATACCTTCTTCACGTGCCATAGTTCATCGCAAATATGGCTTACTTCGGATATCTCTTGTAATATTTTATTAAATCTGTTGACCTCTTTGGAAGATAAACTAAGATATATTCTCCAATTAAGCCAAAATGACAAAGCTAAGGCTTTTACCTTGCTGCTTTCTCTGGAGAATTTGGAAAGGAAGAAATGATCTACTTTTTAATCGGAAATTGTTTAGTTTTGAAGAGATACTTAACAAAGCTAAGAGTGATATTAATGAATGGTTAGATGAAACACATAAACTTGAAGCATGAGAACGAGATGTAGCATCACCTCTGGATATAGAAAATCATTGGACCCCACCGAGTAGGACAAGAATGAAATGCAACTACGAAGTATCTCACCAGGTGCATGGTAATTGTTCTGGAATGGGCTGAATCATACGAAACAACCTTGGAATATTGCAAGTTTGTGGCATGGAAAAATTTCAAGGTAGGATATCGATTGAAGAAACAGAGTGGTTAGCCTTAATCTGGGCATTACATTGTCAAAGATAATTCCAATATCAACAGTCTAATCAACGGAGGGTCAGAAAATCTAAAACTACTCAATTATGTAGAGACAATTAGAAGGTAGAAGAATATGTTTAAAGAAATTATTTTTACTTTTAGAAATCGGAAACATAATCTATGTGCCGATCATTTAGCAAAAACTGTGATATTATCAGATCATGATTGGTCTATGTATTATTCATGTTCTTCTTTTTTACTACCATTTGTAAATCAAGACCTTAACTTTGTTCATTAATAAAGACTTTAGATGAAAAAAAAATTACAGATAATAAAACTTTTAAAACAACAAAAAAACTTCTATATATTGTCAAAGAGTTAAATGTGACATCTTAATAACACTTGTCTTTATTCGTTTATATCAATCACTAGATGTTTCGTACATGAATTATTCTCCGAGTTGGTCGTCTTCTGCATGAACACCAAACAAATAGCAAAGACGAGTGGCCAAACTGATACTTTGATGAGACCGTCCTCTAGTGTTTGCTCTTGTCTTTGAACTGTTTTTCTACCCACTTGTGTTCTTTCAGTTAATATTTACATTTGAGATTGACCTATTGCACTTGTACTACTGCTACTATCCTAAACAGTATTATTCCAAATAAAATAAAATGTTAGCACATTAAGTAAGATATTTGAGTCTTCTCCAAACAAGCCTGTTATTTAATGAAACAATCAAACTTACAGAATCATTTTCATTGACAACAACACAAATCTCATCAGATTGACTGGTTGATATTTGTAGCAGAGGTTGACCCTAAACAGTATTACAAAACAAAGAAAATATTAGCAAAATAGGTATAACATTCGTGATTCGGTTTAAGATCACAAAGTCGGTTTAGGGTTATGCTTTATAGAGTTTGGTTTAATGAAATGGTTTATCGATCATGGCCATATCTTTTTACTGTGACATTGAATTGAATAAATCAAACCATAGCAGTTGGATAGACCCAATAACCAAGTTTTTGTTGAGAATAAATATTTTCGAAATTTCTGAGATTTCGAGATTTATGAGTAGTGCAGAGTTGAATTGTCGTTGCTGTGAAGTTGTTTAACTGGGTTTGTAAATCCAAAATAATTAACTGAATAATTAAAAAGTGTTGAGCTTGAAAAACCGTACAAACTTTTAATTATTCATTGATTTCAATAGCTAAGACATGTGAGTCTTTTCCAAATGAACTGTTTGTTTAAGGGGCAAAAAGAAAACTTACCGAATCATTTTCAAGGCCATCACGAAATTCATCAGCATAAGTTAGGAAAGTTTCCTGAGGCATTAGTCTTTGAACTATTTCTGTACCCATTTGAACTAAATTGTTCATCATTACGTTTACTTCAGTTGGAAAACCCAATTCGTATATATCATTTAGACCATGTATCATATTTTCCAACCAGAATCTCTTTTCAGCATTTGCTTCGGTTGGAAAACGCATTTCGTATATATCATTTATACCATGTACCGTCAAAAGCCTTTGGTCTTTGGTGATTACGATAATCCTGCTTCCAGGACCAAACCAGTCAGGTTCATTAGCTAAAGTTTCGAGCTGCTGAAGATCGTTCACATCATCAAGAATGAGAATAACTTTTTTATCACCTAGAACTTCTTTTATTGCACCTAAATGGTGAATTCTCATATCATCTGTGTTTAACATTTGTTGAAGAAATTGTTCTTGTAGACCCAACTTAAAATCAACCTCATTAAGATTCTCCATATACAGAGAATGTTCAAAACTATCAGAGAGTTGTTCATATACAAATCTGGCAATGATAGTCTTACCACTGCCTGAAGGTCCCCAGATTCCAATAAACTTAGTCTCTTCAAAATCTGAATGTAACAAAGATGTCAATTCCTGAATAGGTGATTCCAAACTCATCAAGACTTCAAAATCCCCAAAGATTAGATTGTTTGAAACATCTGATGCAATCTTTTCAATCAGAACTGCTTCATTGTCCCTAAAGGAGAGAGAAAATATCAATAATATGAAAATGATTTGATAATTCAAAAACAAAATTGCCAAAATTGGATTAAGAATTAATAGATCTCAAATTAATTAAACAAATAGAGAAGAACAAACCAGTCTTCTAAAACATATCCATCAAATTTGTTCACAGAGTTCAAAGCTTGGATCCATTTGCTTCTCTTTTCCAGAGGCGTGCCTATAGTGTTAAGAAAAAGGCATTCGCCTTAAACCTCATAAATTTTTAGAAATTGTTTTAGTATTAAAAATTTATTAGTGTATTATTAATATATATATATATATTTAATATATTTTTAGTTTAAAATTTTATTTGTATATTAAAATTAGTATTAGCTATTTATAGTACTTTACAAATATTATTTTAATTTTAATATTTTATAACTTAAATTAATATNTATTTTATTTACCATAGTAAAATATAAATTCATTTAAATTTCTAATAACTATTAGAAGTGTTTATAAACATTATTATTTTTAAAAATAATTGTATATTTACTAAATTATAATGTATACTTTTACGGGTAATTCCTTCTAATACAATCATTTATAGTTTTTAGGAAAAAATTACATTAATTTTTTTAATTAGACATAAATACCATTTTTATTAAAATTATATTTTTAATTTAATGTTTGGGTTGAGTATTTAGCGGTTGGGTTTAGTTTTTTATTATTTGGGTTGAGTATTTAGTGGTTGGGTTTAATATTTATTGTTTGGATTTTGTGTAATTTTTCAAAAATATAATATAATTTTTAATTTAATTGAATTATTAAATGGTAATTTTGTCTTAATTAATTTTAATGATATTTGTGGAAATTAAAGTTAATTTGGTGGTATTTTTGACAATTGCCCTACTTTTACGGATGGTAAAATATATAAAACAATTTTTCGTGTTCAAGTCTCTAAAACTCTAAGCACGGCTATGCTCTTTTCCTTAGTTTTACCATCAAACAATTCATTGAAAGCGCTTCCAAATTCTCCAGTCTGTTTACACACATGAAATGGATCAACTTCATGGAAGACAATTATTAATGTTTGCCCAATCGTTTCCTCACACTCCAAAATCTCCAACAACTCATCCAAACACAAACTGGAAGAAGCATAGTTCTTTAAGAACACCACAATACAGATCTTTGATTCCTTAATTGCTTCTGGGAATGATGGAGCAATTAGTTTGTCACCAAATCCAGAAATATCATGGTTGCTAAGCTGTTCATGTAATTGACTAACATATCTCTTGGGGATGTCAGGTTCATGGAAGCTCAAAAAAACACCGTACCTGTCTTTGTGATAAGAAGAAGAAGCCATTAGATTAGAGTGGGATAAAAGTTGAAAATTAGATATACAAAAAAAGGTTTATGCATGAGCTATCAATATATATATATATATATATATTATGTTGTGTTTTGAGATCCGGCCTGATCCGGACGGTTGAACTGGTTAATCCGGGATCCGGATGCTTTTATAGTTTGGATTTTATAATAAAATCCGGCAACTTAAAAACAAAAAAAAATCAAGAAAAACTCGTTATTTACCCGTTATCCGGTCAGTTCAACCGGTTAACCGGGTTATGGATCAAATTTTTTTATTAAATATTTAAAAAAACTTTTAATACATATGAAATATTTAATTTTAATAATAAAATAATATATAATATTTCTTTTATATATTTTAAATTTTTTAATAATTGTATACAATTTTTTAATATTTTCTGATTCAAAAAACTAATTAATTATTTGGGTTTTAATTTATTTATAGATATTATTAATATTTTATATTATATAATAAATTGTTTCATAATTGTTATAAGTTTTTATTTTATGATATTAAAAATAAATATAATATTTTAAATGTTATTATATTACAACAATTCATTGTAATATTTTAAAAAAATATATAAGATGTTATAAATATTTTATATTTATATTGTGATGTGTTATTAATTTATTTATAGATATATTTTATCATATATTTATACATTTATATATTATATTGTTGTTTTATATTTGACCAGTTCATCCGAATCCACCCTCGATTGATCTTGTAACATCCGCGATCCAGTTAAGGATCATAAAGTCGGTTTAATGTTATGGTTTGCCGAGTTTAATTTAATGAAATGGTTTGTCGATCCTGGTCAGGTCGGTTTACTGTGACATTGAACCAAATAAATCGAAACATAGCAGTTGGACCGACCCATAAACCGAATTGTTGCCGTAAATTGAGTTTCAGAAAAATCCGAGTGTTGATGTATGGTTGATGGAGACTGCTGGGAGTTGAACTTAATTGGGTTTGGAAGCCCAAATTATATAATGGAATAATTAAAAAGAATTGCACTTGGAAACCCAACAGATTTTTAATTATGATTTAATTGGGTTAAGGTTATAAAAGCTCAAAAAGGAGTTAATAATTAATAAAAGGATTGGGCTTTGGAAAATCCAGTACTTTTAATTATTATTAAGTGATCAATTTAAATTGGATCAAGGCCCAAAGAGGATATAATTAAATGATCACAAATTAAGGGTTAATGGGTTCAGATATTAAAAATGTGATTAAAAGAGAATTGAACCTAAAAAGCCTATGACTTAATAATTGATTAGTTTATCACATAATTAAGTCACAAATCACAAAAAAATCTTATTTTTTATTCTAATTTTCGTGGCCACCTTCAAGGAGGAAAATAAAAGTTCTAAAGATGGCTTAGAAGAAAGAAAATAAAGTTTACACATGATGATGATGCAGACAGAACAGATATGTCATGACATAAAATACGTTTGACATAGCAACTCGATTGCACAGGTGGTGAAATTTTGTGGAGTTATAGGTAAGCCATATATCTAGATTTACCAATTTACGGATTTGAATTTACGTTCATATTATAAGAGATATTCACGTTTTGGTGAGGTCATATATTGATTGATTAGGAGAGGTTTTGAGTTATTGAATTTTGGAGATCATGCATGTTCTTGAATTTCTTGAATTATGTTTTTAGAACATTAGTTTGATCCTCAAATGAGTATATGTTGCTAATTGGATTGAATTTATAATGTTTTAAATCTTAGAAATCCAATGTCGAATGTTTGAAAGAGTTGATTATACATGTCGGGTTTTGATACTTAAATTCGATGATTGATGATGGTTGGTGTTGATTGGCATTGATAATGAACTTATTGGGATTTTGTGTTTTGGTTTTGCAGAATGGCTACAAGAGGAAAGCNTTCAAGAGGAAAGCGCGCATGCACCACACCGGGTGACTCATCCTCCGGCACCACTTCATCGTGGCCTAAGCTGGAAGGTGAGTTGATACCGAGATATCCCGTGACTACTCATATGACGACTCAGGAATTCAGAAGCATTAAGAGCTTCAAGGAAAGTGATCCTACTGACGGTTGGAAACCGCATAACAGCATAGCCTACAATGCTCTGCTCGATGTCGACATGGGTCCGACGAGATTTACTTTGAGGAGTGCTTTAGATACTATGGGGATTCATGATGATGTTGAGTACTTGCTGGATAAAGCTCACATGGAAAATATGGCTTTCCAAGCATATCCGCTTTACCCTAATTTGGTTCGTCAGTTCTTAGCCTCAGTGGCTTTGTGGTTTGAGAACGAGCGAGTGGTGCGAGCTTCAGAGAGAAGTCTCACTTACTTCATTGGTGGTGTCAAGTATACCATATCACTTGCAGAGCTCAGTGAGATCTATGGGTTTAATGGGGAGTGTGACAATGTACTGTTGCCTTATGAGATGGCATTCGAGGAGGCTAATGAGTTGTGGAACTTTATTGCGAATCCAGTTGCTGAGAAGAAGGGTAGGAAGCTGACACTGATCCGAAATCTGTCTATACGGTATTTTGCTAAGTTTGTGGATTCTATCTTATTTTCTAAAAAAGAATCCAGATCAATCAGGGATGACGAGCTGTACCTCCTCTACAGTATTACACCTCGCTCATTGCTCAATGCGATCATTCTGGATCCTCACCGTACAGCTCGGGGACGGTATTCTATGGCTGCATTGTTTGCTCACTGCTTGACCAACAAGAAATTACATGCCTTTAGCACTAAAGGCAAGCAGCGATATGAGTATTGCGGGAGTCTCCTCACCCCATTGTTCTGTCATCACGACATCGATCTCAGAGGTATCCAGTGCATCCCTGACACAGTTTTTTGGGATCTTACAGAATTTCGGAATGCTAGGTATTTGAGAGGAAACAACTACGTTTACACGGATAGAGATGGTAGCTCTCATACCGTACCTCTACCATATGAGCTTCCTACTTTCCACCGTCCGGAAGATGTCGAGTTTCTTCCACATCTGGCCTCCACGTCTACTGCACCACCACAGTCCACATCCGCAGGACCATCTACCTCAGCGCGTCCTTCTGTTTCTGCAGCTGGCCCATCACAGTCCGCATATGCTGCTGAGGACGAAGGTATTCCCGATGAATAATTTGTTCCTCCATTTGATGATTCCTCTTTCAGGATAGGAGAGCTTCCA
>KE157744.1:63769-74410 GCA_000411055.1 Leavenworthia alabamica
ATACATAGAGAATTGTATTAATTTAGATTTATATATTTAAATTTTTTTTGTTAATACTATAAAAGATACAAATAATATAAAATAAAAAATAACAACAAAAATTACATAAATAAAATATATAAATAACAAATAAATAAAAATATGAATTTATATTAAGTAATTGATCCGCGGGGTACCGCGAGTGCGACTCTAGTACTCTTTCAAATTGAGTGTCATAATGATATTTAAATTTAAATATAATTTACCATTATTAAATATAATAATTTTGAATATAAATTGAAAATTTATTACATTGTAAAAATACTTTTTTCTGAATGCACATTATAAAAATAATTTAAGAATTAAATATATTTATAAATATGTACTTCAAATATTAATAAATTGTATTCTAGTTTTATGAATTATTTTTTTATACTATAATTAATTTATGATCATAAATTTGTATATAGTTTCGTGTTTATAAATTATTTATCAATTTGTTATAACTTAAATCAAAATATTATTTTTATAATTAGAAAATCGGTAAGGATTATTTCAAAATATTTTTATAAGTTTTAAAAGATAGTACTTATTGATAATTTTAATTTTAATTTAGAAAAATATTAAATTTAAATAGTCTATATGACAAAAATAAAAATATGTATTTTGATTATTCTAAATTTAAATAGGCTATTTAAGCGTTTAAAACTCTATAATATATGTATATTAAAACCACATAAGACAAAATATTTATATATTTAAATCAATTTCTCATAAAATACATGCAATTTATTAAAAAAAAGAATGTAAACATAAAATATTTTCTACAATATGTTTGTATTATTTTGAGAGTTCTTTTATTTTATTTTATCTGATATTTAATAAGTTAAATAATGATAAATATTTGAAGATTTAATTTATGAATTATTAGATTAAATTAAATTTATTGGTCATTAGATTGGGTTGAGTAATGTGTAAGTGTGAACATGTGATATGATATGTTGTAGTTGTAAACATCATGTATGATATAGTTATAGAAACTTTTAGTTTACGAGTGATTGTATTAAATCAAGTATAATGTAGTCGTGAACTTACTATTATATTGTATTTTAGAATAAAATAAATTTATTTGTTAATAATTTAGATAAATATACAAATTTTAAAAATTAATATATTAACTAAAAATTATTAATTAATAAAATCACATCTAGTATATATATATCTACTATATATTATTTGCGAAGTACTAATAAATAAATAACTCTATACTGCTATGGTATATTACAATGTATGCCACTGAGATTATCATAGAATTTTTAATATTTATACAAAATCATTAAAAGGGTAATTATATAATTTCATAATTACTCCATATATTACTCAACAATATATTTATATCTTTTACCTATATTATTACTTATACATATTATTCTTATTTCTTATATCATCAATAATAATAATATACACATCATATATTATTCAACATACTAAATTCATACATATTTCAGAGTATACACATCATATTAAAGTCGGTCCTTAAGAATATACACATCATATACACAATATTATTATATTCATAATTAAATTATCCTTAATTTATATAACCATTATTCACTAAAAATAATTAAATATAAGTTGTTTCTAAATAATATTCCAAACAACATACCCAATATTTACTACGAATAAAATTCTTAATTGCATATAAATAACTATATCTCCATTTTTAAGGATATATTCTCATTCTTTATAAACATTAATAAATAACAGCTAACAATATATTTATTTTACATTCCTAATTTATCTTGAATAAATACGCGGGCTATAATTCTTCCAAAAAAATTGTTATGAAATCAGAACGAAACATAATAATATTTTCCCGCGCTGGTCGGAACCTAGTTATATATATATATATATATGGAAGGGAATAGTTTCTAATGATTACACATCATCACGTTATAAAACTATGACATCTCAGCAATTGTTTTTATTAATTTTAAATTGGTTATTACATTTATTTATTTATATTTTAATTCTCATCATAAATATCACTCTTTGATATAATAATTCAAAAAAAAAGAATTATAAATACAATTTCGTAAAAATGATAGAAGAATTTAAATTAATAATTTTGTCTTCTTCAGTTTATTTATATAATTTATTTACCTTCAAATAAATAAAATAATTATTACTAATTATTATTCTAGTTTATGGATTTACATTATTTAATAACTGAATTTATGATAATAATGATTTATAGAGTGTTTTTTATATTATATGGATTATTTATTAATATATATATATATATAATTTAAAATAACCAATTGTTATTATTTCAAAAATATCTATACATAAAATCAAGAATGTCATCTCTTCTCCTAATGCCACATTCTATACTTCTCTCCTAATGTTATGAAACATCAGCAATTGGTAATTACTTTTATTAACTTTAAATTGCTTAGTTGATTTATTTATTATGTTAATTATTTACACTTTAACTCTTTAAAAAAAATCTTTAATATAAGAAATTTTAAAAACAAAAATTATTTCCTTAGAAAAATGATCTAAGCTAATAATTAATTTTATTAGATTTGTTTATATAGTTTATCTTTTGGTAGGCCAAATTGTCAGGTCAGCCTTGTCTTGAAGTTGATACAAAAGAGTTCGATTTGTTGAGCAACATGATGCAAACTGTTGTTGAAGAACGGTACTATGAAGCTGGTAAATTTAATCTCACCCTCTTTCAAATCATTGAAGTCGAATGAAAAAAAGTTTTCTGTAATAATTTATACGTTAAAATGGTGAAATGAAATTACAATGGTGGCTCTCAAGCACAAATAATTAATTACACATGATTGAAAATAAGTGAAACTGATCATTTTAACGGCATGATATATATCATTTACAACAACAATAACATTCAGGGTTGTTGTAATGGGCCATATAGGCCGGGCTTGGTCAAGCTCATTTCAAGTCCGGCTCAATTTTGATCCAATCTTTAGACATATATTTAATTGTTATGGATCTGAGATGTGTCAAAGCACTTTGTTCCATGTGATTAAATGTTTCTTGAACATGAAGACTGTTTCTTCTTATTTATTTATTAATTGATTCACTGCCATGTCGCGTGAACGTTTGGTGAAGCACGTTGCTTTAGGATCTGTCATATAACATGTTGGCACATCTTCGATCACTTTGTGTGATCCTCTTTACTTTTATTGATTAAACAAGACTTGTTCTCTCTATTCTCTATACACTGATTGTTCATCTGTTCCGCCCTGGTTTCTACAACAGGTAAGACTAGCAACTAAACTTGCTTAATAAATTTATTCATGAAATTATTATAGCTGCTTGGCCTTTGATCCTGTTACATTGTTGTCTAGGTAAGTCTCTTGTATTATGATTAAATTTGTGAAATGTATGTTCTTGATAAATATGAAGATAGACATGTCTTGTTTTTCTTTAACTCTTTTGCTAAATGTGTGACTTGTTCATGTGTTCTTTTTTTTAAGGAGATGACCAAAGCTAAAAGGGTTTCTTCTCGAAGGTCCAGAAGAAAAATATGCAAATTCACATCTTCAAAACGAGTTATAAAGAGGAGCATGTTTATAAGCAAGTCTCCAATGGTGATGAAGAACAATGAGTGGGAGGATGCTTTATGTTCGGTTTGCATGGAGTGTCCACACAATGCTGTTCTTCTCCTTTGTTCATCTCATGACAAAGGTTGTCGTCCGTATATGTGTGGAACTAGCTTTAGATATTCCAATTGCTTAGATCAGTTCAAGAAAGCATCAGCTAAAGTATTGTCATCAGATCATCAACCGATCAATAGTAAGTCTGAGCTTGCCGATCTAAAATGCCCACTTTGTAGAGGCCAGGTCAAAGGTTTGACTATTGTACAACATGCACGTGACGATATGAATCTAAAGAGGAGGAGTTGTATGCAAGAGAATTGTTGCTTTACTGGTTCCTTTAAAGAGCTTAGGGAACACATGAAAATAGATCATGCTTGTGCTAGGCCACGTGAAGTGGACCCTGATGTAGAGAAGAAATGGAGAAGGTTCGAGAATGAACATGAACGTGATGATGTGATCAGTACAATTAGATCAACTATGCCTGGTGCAACGGTTTTTGGAGATTACGTGATAGAGAGAGGCGTATATGGTTCGGATTCAGACGAGGGTCATGATGATAATGTTGTTGATGATCATGATGATGATGAGCACAGGGAAGAAGAAGGAAGGGTTGATATTGAGGTTGGTAGGAATCTAGTGAATGTGTTCCTTATGTTACAAGCTTTTGAATCATCAGAAAATAATAACACAAGGCGCTCAGATGAAAATGAGTTAGTGAACAACCACATTGATGTGGAATCATCTGGACAGGAAGGTGATGAAGCTATGTCATTGGGCAACCGAATCAGGAGACAAAGAAGGATTGTCTTGGGAAGATCAGTTGGTAGAAGAAGACATAGAAATAGAGAAGCTAACCAGACCTCTGACCATCCTAGATGATATAACACTCTACAAGGAAATCTCTGTTGGGCTTTACACTTTCTTCTTGTATTATTTTTTACTTTCAAAAGTAATAAAGACAATGAATTGTGATGTAATTTTTTCTTTTTATTTGGCACATATGATGATCTGGTGTAACAATTTAGGTTGTTTTATAATTTAGACATGTCCATATTAGGGGATATAATTTTTGGCCCAGATCGCTATAGCTATAAGGCTTGAACTACAATTGCTATCTTAAATGGGCCATGGTAAAGGGATCAGCCTTTTATGGATCCGGGTCGGGTTAACTTAGGGCTTCCAGATTTTAAAACACGAATCAAAAAGCAGAGAAGGGAACGAGGGTTTCAGTTTCCTGTAAAAAAAAGTGAAAGCAGCTTAAGCTAAAGCCGTTTCCTTTGGTTGCTCTCACTTCACATACACCATCTAAAACCTTAGATATGCCTAAATCAAAGCGAGACAGACCAGGTCAGAACTCTTCTTCCTTCAATCTCTTTCTTCTACTGTTATCATAACCTTTGCCATATATGTTACTAGTTTTGTTGAAGCTCTGAGTTTTGTAGCCGCCGCGTCAAGGGTTTAGTGTTTCTAAAGTTTTTAGAGGAACCCTTTTGTAAAAAAACGTAAATTGTTAAAGTTTATATAGTTGAATTGATTGATGAATTGTTTTTTGTTTGTTTGGTGCAGTTACTTTGTCTAAGACGAAGAAGAAAGGAAGAGAACATAAGGAGTCTATTGTAAATGGAATTAGAGAGGCTGTTGAAAAATACAATTCTGTATATGTTTTCTCTTTTGAAAACATGAGAAACATCAAATTCAAAGAGTTTAGACAACAGTTTAGGCACAATGGAAGGTTAGTTTCCTGTTTATTCAATATTAATACATAATGAAGAGATAGATGTTATTTAAGATGTAATTAAGAATTAGTTATTGAATCATATGTTTCTTGTTCTTATTGGTGTTCAGGTTCTTCCTTGGTTCAAACAAAGTGATGCAGGTTGCTCTTGGTCGCTCTGCTTCTGATGAAATCCGTCCTGGTATCTATAAAACCTCCAAGGTTTGTTGTCTAGACAATGTTGTTTTTTTATATTTAATTGACCATTTTCTTATGTGAGTCACATTTACGTATGTTATAATATGTTGTTGTATCAGCTGCTTCATGGTGATGCTGGACTTCTTGTTACAGATATGCCAAAGGAAGAGGTCGAAAGGTATCTCTATCTTTTTTGATTTGGTGAAAACAATAGTGTGATTGTATCCATGTCTCTTTATCAACTGTTCACAATGAGTCTTTTAATTGCATTGCAGTTTATTTAATGCTTATGAGGATTCTGACTTTTCAAGAACTGGAAGCACTGCAGTAGAAACGGTATGTGATCCGACTCTGCATCTTTTTGTTATTTCAAGAACTTTTGCACTTCATCATAACTACTTAACAACTCTGTTTTGGTACAACTGAATTGATTAGGTTGAACTGAAGGAAGGTCCTCTAGAACAGTTTCCACATGAGATGGAACCACTTCTTAGGAAGCAGGGTATGCCTGTTCGACTAAACAAAGGTTTGTTGTGTTGTCTCACCATTTTAGGTCTCTCTTACCAAAGTTTCAACAAAAGGTTAACTCTTTTACTTATTTATATTATGTAGGTACAGTAGAGTTACTCTCTGACTTTGTAGTTTGCGAAGAAGGAAAACCTCTATCGCCTGAATCTGCTCGCATTTTGGTAAATTAATACTTATTTGCAAAACCCTTTTTTGTTCTGAGAAAATTGAAGATTTGCTAAGACTTGTTTTGTAATAATTGTAGCGTCTGTTGGGAATGAAGATGGCTACATTCAAACTGAACTTAGTCAGTAGATGGAGTCCTAATGACTTTGAGCTTTACAGAGAAGGTTTGGATCTCTCAGACGTTGAAACCTCTTAAGAAGTCAAGATTTTTGACTCGGCTCTTTAAAATGTTCGGAGTGTCTTATTATTAAACCTGGATTTTATATGATGTCTCTGTGTTTACATTTGGATGGTTTATGTCAAATTTTTGGTGATTTACATGTTTTTGTAGAATTCCCTATTATGGTATTGTTTATTGACAAACAAATGAAATCTTAAACAGCTTATTGTTGCTATCATTTATACTTGACTATCCATAAGTTAGTATAATATAATGTTATACAACATGTCTATATAATTTATAGGGCCAAATCAAATAATCAATGTAATTCTAATAAAACAAATTTTTCTTTTTAGATTCAGAATTTAATAATTATTGTGGACCATGGCTCTGAAATGTACAAAATTGATGGGAGAATAAAATTATAAAAGTGTGGACTGTATGATAATGAATTGTATTGATTATCATTAACGTATTTACAAGTATTTAAATACAGAGAAGAGATAAAATCTTAAGGAATATACATAGAATTGACTTAGATATTCTTGGGTTAGTTATAACTACTTAAGTTATACCTAACTCCTATATTATCTTTTACACGCCTCCTCGAGATGGTCGGCATGTGGCAAGACCAATCTTGTCTGCTAGAGAGTGAAGCCGTGGTCGAGACAGAGGTTTAGTAAGTGCATCTGCTATCTGATCCTTGGAAGAAACATGTGAGACACGTAAGAATTCAGACTGAACCAACTGTCTGATAAAATGATAATTGAGAGTGACATGCTTCATTCTGGAGTAGAAAACTGGATTAGCACATAGGTATGTTGCTCCTACATTGTCACAGTATATGACTGGTTGTGAGGAGGAATGAATGCCAAGCTCTTCCATAAGATGAGCAACCCAACAGAGTTCAGATGTAGCATCAACAATAGATTTGTATTCTGCCTCAGTAGAAGATCGAGCAACAGATTTTTGTTACCAGCTAATGGGATGGGAGCCCAGATAGATGACATTGGCACTTGTGGATGTATAATCATCTTTGTTTCCACCCCAGTCTGCATCTGCAAATGCGTGGAGAGTATTGATGTTCTTGAAGATGCCATGATGACGAGTTCCTGACAGATATCTTAATACACGTTTGACAACTTGCCAATGAAGATCAGTAGGTTTGTGCATGAATTGGGATAGTTTATTGACAGCAAACGCAACATCAGGTCTTGTGAGAAGCAAATACTGAAGTGCACCAACAATTGTTCGATACTCATAACCATCAATAAGAGTCGTACAAGTTGTTAGTGTGAGCACGGTGTTAGGAGCCATAGGCGTAGGAACGGGATTTGCTTCTTACATCTTTGTGCGGGCAAGAAGATCCGTTATATACTTAGTTTGAGTGAGAAGCATACCTTTGTCTGATCGTGATGCTTCTATGCCATGAAAGTAACTGAGATGATTGAGATCCTTAAGCAAAAATTTGTCACTGAGATGTTTAATAAAATTCTCAACCATAGGTGGATTGTTACTTGTTATCACTATGTCATCAACATAAACAAGCACAAACAACTTGTGATCACCTTTGAAGCGGATAAACAACGAGGTGTCAGCAAGGGAGTTGACAAAACCGGAGGTTACTAGAAAATTACAGAGCTCCAAATACCAGCCTCGGGGAGCTTGTTTTAAGCCGTATAAAGCTTTGTTGAGTTTACACACATAATCTGGTTTGTCCTTGTCAACAAAACCAACTGGCTGAGCCATGTAAACATCTTCATGTAGCCTACCTTGGAGGAAGGCACTATTGACATCAAGCTGGCAGAGAGGCCAATTGTGCGAGACAGCATGACCAAGAACGAGTCTGACTGTAGCCGGCTTGATTACAGGACTGAATGTCTCAGTATAGTCTTGCCCAGGTCTCTGATGAAAGCCCTTCGCCACTAGGCGAGCCTTAAATTTATCCACACTGCCATCCGGAAGACGCTTGATGCGATATACCCAGCGAGAACCAACGAGGTTATAAGTTGGTTTCGGTGGAACAAGTGATCAAGTATGATTGCGATTTTGAGCATCAAATTCATCGCCCATAGCAAATCTCCATTTCTTGTCTTTTAGAGCTTGAGAGTCTGAGGTTGGCTCAACTTCTGTATTGACAATAGCAGCAAGCAAATAAATTTTTTGATTTGGCTTGTAGATGTTGTTCTTTGATCGAGTTCTCATAGAGTGAGTATTGGTTGCAGCTAGAGAAGAAGACGAGAGATCAGACCCAGTTGAATCTTTGTTTGTAACAGACCTGTTGGATGCGATAACAGGCTCAGGCCCTGTATTATCATCTAGTGATAGTTGTTGCTCAATATTGGGCCGAGAGGAAACAATTGTGGGCCTGTCTGACTGGGCTTGGATGGCACGACATGAAGCAGGAATTCTAAGGATAAGCGGAACACAAGAGACAGGCGAAGGATGCAATCCGAGAGCTTCAACTGGTAACAGAGAGCCAGAATTAGAGCTTGAAGGTGATGTGTCAGATGAGAACCACTGTGAATGCGATGATTAGGATTGTGAGGTAGATAAGAGGCTAAAGGGGAAGGTCGATTCAAAGAATTGGACATGGCGAGAGGCATAAACTTTTTGAGAAGCTGGCTCAAGGCATAGATACGCACTTTGCGTGGGTGAGTAGCCAAGAAAAATACAAGGTGAAGATCTAGGATCAAGTTTATGCTGGGTATATGACCAAAGCCATGGGTAGCAGAGGCAGCTAAAGACACGAAGTTTCGTGTAGTTAAGCGGTGTACCAAAGAGGAGTTGTAATGGAGAGGACAAGGATAAAGTAGGAGTGGGTAGGCGATTGATGAGGTATACGGCAGTGCTGAAGGCGTAAGGCCAGTAGGTGAGGGGAATAGACGATTGAGAGAGAAGAGCCAAGCCTGTTTCGACAATGTGCCTATGCCTACGCTCAGAGAAGCCATTGTGCTCCGGCATATGAGGCGGAGATGTGAGATGAGATATCCCATTCTGCGCTAGAAATGTCGACATGGCTATGTATTCTCCTCCATTGTCAGAGTAGAGGGTGGTTATACGGGTTGATAGTTTGTTTTCAACCAGTGCTTTGAAGCGAATGAAGACTTCAAGAGCATCTGATTTGCGGCGTAAAGGGTACAGCCAAAGATAATGGGTGAATGGTCTACAAATATTATATAGTATTTGAAGCCTTCAATAGAAAGGGTGGGGGGATGTCCAGACATCAGAAAATATTATTTCGAGTGGTTTGGTTGATTTAAGCGACGAAGTGTGAAATTGAATTTTATGGCTTTTGCTGCTCGAACACGAATTGCAAGGAAGTGGAGAAGTTTTATTTGAGAGAGGTAAGGAAAAAACAGAGACAACATTGTTTAAAGTGGAAATACAAAGATGTCCTAATCTCGAGTGCCAAATAGGCATTGAGGTTTTTATTGAAGAAAAAACAAACATAGATGGCTCATCATTTGACTTCCATTCATAGCTCCCATTTCTAGTCTTTCCTGCTGCCAGAGCTGCTCCCGACTTGAGGTCCTTCACCTGAAAGGTGTTTGGGAAAAATTCAACAGAGACACGATTATCATCACAAAATTGACGTACAGAGATCAGATTGCGGGCAATATCAGGCACGGAAAACATTATTTAAAGAAAAATGACGTGAAGAGTTTGAGAGAGATACTGAACCCGTGTGAGTGATCTCAAGATTGGACCCATTTCCAACCATGACTTCATCATTTTCTGAATAGGGCGAATGAAGTGATAGATTGGCAAGATCCGCTGTGAGGTGATGAGGAGCACCACTGTCAAGTAGTCAAGTAGAGGAATCCGGTGGAGGAGCAGAGACATTGTAGGCACTAGGAGTCCAATTGTTTGGGCCACGCGGAGGTGCATTGGAAGTCTGATGAGATTGCTGCGAGATCAGTCGAAACAGAGGACAACGTTTGGCACTGTGGCCCTGTTGGCCACATGCCTGACACTTGCCTAGGTAAGGCCTTGGTTGGCGAGATATTTGATCTTGACTGCTCCTCTGCTGATTATTGTTCCCGTTGTAGGGTTTCCAGTTTCTGTTGTTGCGAGTTTGATTCTGAGCATGGTGTGCGGTAATTGGGAATGATGTTTGCTGAGTGTGAGCACTGGAGAGCTCAGTTTCTCTATTGAGAAGCTTTTCATGAAGCTCGGGAAATGAGATAAGTGTGTCACGTGTAGTGCTAGGAAGCGGGTCGATCCGCAACCCGCAACCCGCGGGTTTTTGAAAAAAATCATCA
>KE157747.1:4689-16067 GCA_000411055.1 Leavenworthia alabamica
CACTCCAAGCTATCCAATGCGTAAATACCTAAACCTGTACTCCGGAACCTGCATAAAGACTCAAAGGTACACCAAAAGACTCTAAAAATGGACATGACTTGTCCGTAAAAACGACTCAAAATACAATATATCATGTATTGATGCTGCAAATATATTTATTTACCGGAAAAGGACACCACTCATATACCTTGTCGACATCATTAGTTAGTTCATTTGATGATGGTCACCAAATCCTAAGCGATAATTGGTTTGATCTTAGCCACTACCTTGACGTATCATTCGATTTTAGTCTGTTTATTATCTCAACAAAGAATAAAATTCAAATTTCTAACTACATGCAGAGATCGCTTCCATTTTCCTCCTTAGAAAGAGAACATTTTCACTTATTTGCCTTTTTTGCGAAGACTATTTCTGTCTGGTACAATACTCAAAAACCATTTATCTGGTGTCATGCTTTATGGTCTAACTAAGATTTTTGGATTCGTTTCAAAGTCACTTGTATTGATTATCGCAATGTGAATATAAAATTACAGACTGAATATTATTTTATCCGTAGCTTTTATTATGTTATCTATATATAGTACTGGGAAGCGGGTCGACCTGCAACCCGCAACCTGCAGATTTTTGAAGAAATATTATCAATCCGAACCCATCTTGCATAAATAATTTTTTTTAAAAGTAAACCCACACCCGCAAAACCTGCAGTCAACCTGCAATCCGGTAAGTGTAATTTTTTACAAACTTTTTATGCAAAATTATTAAAAAAACTTCGAAAACCGGTAAAACTTGTAAAATATCTGCAAAAAATTGCCAAACTCGTAAAAATATATAGATTAATTTGTTGAAATATAAATTTAAGCAAAAAATAAAATATAAAATAAAATAAATAAAATTTTAGGCAAAAAAGGGAAAAATAATATAAAACTAAAAAAAATATCTGGTTGCGGGTTAACCCGCGAATCAACAAATTTCGAATAAAAATTTCGCGGAAAAATGAATTTTAATCCGCGAAATCCGCATAAATATGAGCTGAAAATTTTAAGCTCAAACTCATCCCAAAGTGGGTAAAAACCCGCGGATAAACCAATTTTCCAGAACTAACTAGATATAACTCTTTTTTTTCATTTATTTTCTAAGTTCATAAAGTTTTTGTCTTTATTTTTATTTTAGTATTTTATATGTTATGTTTGCTATTCTGAGTTTTCTGATGATAAAAGTATGTAGTTATGAAGATGTATTTTAATGTATAACATCTTAAAAA
Source organism: Leavenworthia alabamica (assembly GCA_000411055.1). Lineage (NCBI taxonomy): Eukaryota > Viridiplantae > Streptophyta > Magnoliopsida > Brassicales > Brassicaceae > Leavenworthia > Leavenworthia alabamica. The sequence goes on from KE157747.1 coordinate 5,951, forward strand.
TTTATGTAATCAAAAACTAAAAATATTATATTTTGCCCAAAAAATATAAAATATGTATTTTAAAAAGGTAAAGTTGGTTAAGAAATATCATATCTATCGTCAAAACTACTATTACGGAAACAAAACTAGCCCTGGGCAAAAAGTGGCACCCGTTCGGGTATATCCGTACCTGACCCAAAAAATCGGATTTTGGGTACGGCTGAAACCGTTCAAATTACCTTATTGGGTGCTAACCTTTCTACCCGCGGGTTTCGGATCGGGTTCAGGTTTTACCCGAAACCCGATCAGGTACCGGAAAATCCATAATGTTACTTAAGTAATTTTAGTTTTCGGTTTTTAGTAATCAGATCAAATTCGAATATCGGTTAAATTTTAAAATAATCCGATAGTTATATGAAAATTAGATGCTTATTTAAGATTTCAAATGAATTTCAGATGATTATATACAAAATTGGGTTTTTCAATACAAAATTCGAATTTTCGGGTGTAAATTCGGGTTTTCCAATATACATTCGGATTTTTGGATTAAAAAATTGGGTAATCCGATTGGAAAATTTTGGATTTTCGGGTGTAAATTCGGGTTTTCGGATGCAAATTTGGGTTTTCGGGTAAGAAAAACCCGAAAATTTCGGGTATCCCATATTTTGGGTTTTTGTCGGTTTTTAGATTTTGAACCCGAACCCGACCCGAAAAACAAAAATTATTCTATTGGAGCTTAGATGTCTAGACCCGGCAAACCAGAACCCGACCCGATGGATATTATGCCCAGGGCTAAACAAAACAAAAGAATAAAAAAAAAAATTTTGATCAAAAAAGAATAAACATTTAATAACATAAATTTGTCATAATAGAACATCAGAATATATTTCTTGAAAAAAAAATTTCTAAAACGAGAAAATATTAATAATCTAAAATAATAAATGATTAGATTGGGGGCTCTCTTCGCAATTTCTGCTTTCAATTTTTATTTCAATATAAATATATAATGTAGACAGCTGTATCTATATATCTATATCTATATATATTAACGGGGAGTTTACGCTTGGAAACACTCTAAGAGCTTTCCAGTTTTATAATATTAAAACGAATAGCGTCATGGGTAACAACAGAGACATCGGAAAATTTGGCAACCAGAGCATCACGGCGGCGGAGATGGAATCCCTAGCCAGCTTCTGCGAAGCNACCGGAACAAAGAGGCTCTCCGATCATTTTACTCAACTTCTGATTCTCAAACTCCAATAGTTCGCCAGGTACACACACGTTCTCTGTATTGATACAAAGCTCTGTTTTTTTCTTTCTTTAAAATGGTCAAAGGTTATTTTAACAAAAAAATGCTCAAACTACTTATTTTTAAATTGAGAAAATATAACGTAAACTACAAGCTTGTGTCACTGACTTATTTGAGTGGTTAGAGATTAAAAAAACATACTTTTAGTTTCATAACATGTTTTAAGGAGTTTATTAGTTTATACATTTTTATTTTGTCTGAGAAATTATTCCATGAACCAATAAACTCTCCTAAGATTAATCTATGTTTCAGCATAAAATATATGTAAAAAGGGAAAGAGTACTGTAATTTGATGCAGATTATTGAGTTGATCATGAAACGAGCGACTTTAGAAGCGTATCTTGTGGCAAGACTAGTGTTGTTCTTACTTGCTACTCGGCTTGGGACACTACTCCTTTGTGGAAGAGAATGTTTGGTTTCGAGATGGCCTTATGTTGAGACATTTAGTGAGCTCTCGGTGGAAAAGAGAGAAAGAGTACTTCAGAAACAATTTAGAAACTGGATTTTGACTCCTATTAGAGCTGCCTTTATTTACATCAAAGTTGCATTTCTCTTTTGTTTCTTCTCTCGGGTATGTCTCAAATCCTCTCTGTTTTTTTTTTGTTTTTCACTCCAAGGCTTGTTTGGACCACACAGATTCGTAAATTTTAAAATGGTATTTTTTGTTTTTTTTTACCTAGTTATTCGTCATATACCAAAACCGTAAAAATAGACATACACGAGATTGCTTTTTTCATTTCGTTACTATTTATCTAAAAATATGAAAAATCTCAACCTATATATAACATACCAAACGGATTTATATAAGATTTTCTTTTACTATGGCTAATTACTATATATGATTATATATATATGCCTAGGCAACAAGTGAATATTTGTAATTTTAAAATTTTATGTGATTAGTTTCGCTTTTAGAATTAAAACTTTTTTGATTCTTATTCGTTTAATGAATATTCATATATTCGAATACTCTTTCTAATATAAATTATATGTGAATATTCTATTTTCTTCGTAATAGTTTCAAAATAATTATGAAAATAATTTTTTATTATATAAGGCTTGATAGCACTCATGTGTAACACACAAGATTTTGACATGTTTATTAATAGTAAAAAAAAATAATTTTTTTTTCTAAAATACTTTTAAATAATAATACAATAAATTATTGTGTAATATAGGTTTTACAAAAGTAAATAACAAAATATATTATTTTCTAAGATTAATTAAATAAAGTTTCAAAACAGATAATTTTTAATATATTTTTTAAAATAATAATAAATATATAATTTAAATATAAATGAAAATCACATAATTTTAATTATATTTTAAATTTTATATTGTCTAATTCTCAAAGTAATAAAATAGGTTTTTTAATTAAATAAAATTATAAAAATAAGAAATCTTAAACTAAGTCACAGTGGGTTTGGTGCCAAGAGTTATTCAATAATTTATAGCGTTGAGGTTAACATTAAGAATTATTGAGTTTAACTGGTTGACAATAATTTTATTAACATAATATTTGTAAGTCGTTGCCGAAAAAACAATAAAACTCTAGCTAACACATTTTATTTTATTTTTAAATGTTTTTAGAATAAATCATACTTAACAAATTTCTAACTTAGTTTTTAAAATAAGTTTAACTTATTTTAAAATCTAAAATTAACTTATTTTAAAATCTAAAACCTGTCCATAACGGATCCTAATCTAGTAATATATAAAATTTCAAAATTTATCTCAATATAACTACAATTCATTAAAAAAAAACTAAATATATTTTATAACTTATTAAATTATAATATTTATATAATTAATTTGATGCATAAACTTTATAATATATATATATATCTAGTTTAACATGATATTTGTTTCATTAATGAATACTAATTTTTAAAATTGATTTGATTCATAAATTACGTATATTCGGTTTAGACTTGATTTAGCAACTCCAAACAAAACCAAACTAAAACTTGATTTAGACTTATATATATCACAGTACGACTTTACTGTAAAAACTAGAAGCATAGCTACTTGTAAAAATGTTTAACTATTTACTTTTATATAGGTGAGTGCAAATGGTGAAAACCCTGCATGGGAAGCCTTAGGGTATCGCGTGAATCTTGATGAGAACAAACCTTTAGAAACTCATAAAGAAAGACCTCTCGAAAAAGGAATAGTAGAGACGATGAAAGAAACAGAGAAGACTCTCATCCAATCACTTGCTCATAAAGGCCTAGAAATGGATCACGAAATGGACCAAGACGCGATCACAATCAAATGCGACGCTGTGGTGGTTGGATCTGGTTCAGGAGGAGGTGTAGCAGCTTCTGTTCTAGCAAAATTTGGTTTAAAAGTCGTTGTTCTTGAGAAAGGAAGCTACTTTACAGCTTCCGATTATCGTCCTTTCGAGGGTCCTGCCATGGATAAACTATATGAAAATGGAGGAATCCTACCGACCGTTGATGGGAATCTTATGGTACTTGCTGGAGCAACTGTAGGTGGTGGATCTGCTGTGAATTGGTCTGCATGTATCAAAACTCCGAAATCGGTTCTTCATGAATGGTCAGAGGATCAGAAGATACATTTTTTCGGTACAGAAGAATATGATTCCGCTATGGAAGTTGTGTGCAAGAGAATTGGTGTTACAGAGAAATGTGAGATGGAGAGTTTCCCTAATCAGGTTCTTAGAAAAGGTTGTGAAATTCTCGGGCTAAATGTCAATAACGTGCCCCGAAACTCCTCGGAGAGTCATTATTGTGGGTCTTGCGGGTATGGATGTAGACAAGGTGACAAGAAAGGAAGTGACCAGACTTGGCTTGTTGACGCGGTGAGTCACGGCGCCGTGATATTAACTGGATGTAAAGCGGAGAGATTGATACTTGAAAAGAATGGTAATAACAAAGGAGGAAAGAAAATGAAATGCTTGGGAGTAATGGCGAAATCTTTGAATGGAAACATTACAAAGAATCTAAAGATTGAAGCTAAAGTAACGGTTTCTGCAGCAGGTGCTCTTTTAACACCTCCTTTGATGATCTCAAGTGGATTGAAAAACCTGCACATCGGTAAAAACCTTCACTTACATCCTGTTATAATGGGATGGGGTTACTTCCCGGAGAAGGCATCTTCTAATTTGAATTTCAAAGGAAACTCTTACGAAGGCGGGATCATAACATCAATGAGCAAAGTGTTTTCCGAAGATTCAGAAGTCAGAGCTATCATTGAGACACCAGCACTAGGACCAGGTTCATTCTCAGTGACACATCCTTGGACCTCAGGGCTTGACATGAAGAAAAGAATGACTAGATACTCAAGANCCGACAGAGAGAATCTCAAAGCCGGGCTTAGACAGTCATTGAGGATACTAATTGCAGCTGGAGCAGATGAGGTGGGAACTAACAGAAGTGATGGGCAAACACTGATATGCAAAGGAGTTGATAAGAATTCGATTGAGGAGTTTTTGGACTCGGTAACCGCGGACGAAGGGCCAAAAGCAATGACTGAGAATTGGAATGTATATTGCTCAGCTCATCAAATGGGAAGCTGTAGAATTGGAGAAAATGAAAAAGAAGGTGCATTAGATGTGAATGGAGAGAGTTGGGAAGCTGAGAATTTGTTTGTGTGTGATGCAAGTGCATTGCCTAGTGCTGTTGGTGTTAATCCTATGATCACAATCATGTCTACGGCTTATTGTATCTCCACAAGAATCGCCAAGTCCATCACTACAGGTTTATCTCATTGAAGTAAAGTGGTTTTAATACTTTTGTAAGTTTATATTCTTAGTTGTTATGTTATACCTACTCGTAAAAATGACATGTATGTGTTTAAATACTATTCCTATAGATTACACCTAAAAGACAAGACTAGTCCTAGTATACTGTGTACTGTTTAAATTACAATAAAACCTGTCTAGCCAGGAACATGTAGTTTTTGTCTCAAATTAAGTATGGTTTCAATGCAGATTTTTAGATAAATTTTCAGGTTTTTTATCATGTATGTTTAATTTGTTTATTTACAAGAAGAGATAGAATTATCTAGTGTATTAATAATATAATGTAGAGTGAAAAAATTTATTAGAATGTTTTTAATGTGTTAATATACTAAGCTAAAATCAATTTATATGTTAATTGCTCAACTAACCTACCAAAAATCCCTTGACTAATCTAACATCAATATTTTGGTTAATTATCGTTTATATTCTTTATTTTTTCATTAACTAAATTATAAAAACAGACTATTACTAAAATAAATCTTAAAAAATAAAATTTTTTATTTAAATTATTTATGATAAAAATAAAAGATAAACATAAAATTTATTTAAAAAAAATAAAATAAAATAAAAACTTTATAGTTATTTTCCCTTGAATATGTATTTAATATAAATAATATAAAGCTATAAATGTATTTGAAAAAAATTGTAAAACAAAACCCCACAAATATAAATAATTTGATTTCATTGGCATTTTATGTGCATTGTGCAATTTAGTCGTCCTTACTAAATAATGTTACAAAAAATAGGGCTACAAGAGTTTCATTGCGTTTTATTTTATGCATGATGATGTTTACAATCTTTTGATCATGATTAGTTGATCATTTAAGCAAGAAATTTAACAGAAAATACTGGTTTAAGGATCTTAATCATAGTTCTTCAAGCTAAAATTTAATTTTAAAAAACTCGAAAATATATAATTTCCAAAATTAAAAACTTTGTAGTTTAATACTAAAACCACGTTAAATACTTACATATTGTAAAGAAACTAAAAATAAAAATATGTAGAAATAAGCCAAAATTTATTTTTAAATAGTTAAAAAATAGTAACTTAAAATTACATGTATAAAATAAAATATTTGTAAATATTAAAAATAAACTAAAATTTATAGTAAAACAATTTGACACTAAGTGTACCTCGATTTCGTACATATTTTTAAATTTAAGAACCATAAAACGTCATTGTCTTACTAATTGTGGTTGCGTTATAATTACTTTAGCATAATTGGCCTAACTAATATTCATTTATTTGGTTATTAAGTCTGTCATATAAATAATAGATTTTCTTTATATAGTGTCTCATTACTCTTGAATTTTTTCTTCAACCCTAAATTTTTACAGCGGCGATGTTTTCTTCTACGTCGAAATCATGTGTTCATTGTCGGCAACGAAACATCCCAACCCGGTTCTCTAGACTAAAAACCGCTAATTTTTTAAAAAATTATTAACTAACCGATAATCCCATATTTATCAGTTCTAAAGTCTGGATTATCATATCAACAAAATCACTAAGTCTCATAAAACTCCAATAAATAAATAACTCAATCATAACATCCATATTTAATACCTTCAATTTACCTAGACAAATCTAGGTTCTCAAAACATAACTCAAAATAAATAAAACACATAACAACCGGTATACCATCGCCTCCCAGCTGCAGTACCATGAGCTCGCAATCAAGACTTCTCTTTTCTTTTACCAGTGCACACAAAATGGCGCTATCAGTATATAAAACATACTGAGTGAGCAATCCTCCTGTCTATTGGGTTCTTTGTAGACAAGAGTGATTGATCCTCAAATCATTTAACTCTATGTTCTCAATTTACTCATTTATGAATTACTCAAATTCTCAATTCTCATTTTAATTTCTCAAAAGTGTATAACCGGTTTGAACTCATTACGCCCGATTCTAAACACTGATCCATATGTGATGAATGGTTTTTAACTCATTACGCCCGAACACAACACATTCTACGAGAAACCGGTTTTTACTCTCTACACCCAGTTCTGAATCTTGTCAGATGGTTTTTTACTCGTTACGTCCGCTGACTGGACCTTTTTAATTACTCAAAAGTGTGATAACAGGTTTGAACTTGTTACGCCCGATTATCAACACTGGTCCACATGTGATGAACAGTTTTTAACTCGTTACGCTCGAGCACCACACGTTCTACGAGAAACTAGTTTTTACTCGTTACGCCCGGTTCTCCATCTAGTCAGACGGTTTTTACTCGTTACGCCTGCTGACTAGACCTCAAATCTCAATAATGGTTTAATCAATGTTTCACTCAAATTTTAAACCATTTAACTCAATACTCAAATTTAACTCAGTTTTAAACTCATTAACAGACACTCGGTTTAATAATTACTCAATCAAACACACAACTCAAAAACCACACAACTCAGACACACAATCAACAAAAATATAATCAAGACTATACAATCAAATGATCTTAAAGGACCATTCACAATTATCGAACCACAGTCATGCACGCACCTTAGTCTTTGAAGGTGTGAAAAGATCAAACTGTCCCTGACTTGCTAAATTATCAAAGTGCCCCTAACAATATTTTAGGTCTTATTTAGCAATCAGTCATCAATCTCAACTCAAATGAACCCCATAAACTATTCCGGGATCCCTAAAACTGATTTCTCGGAAATTTGGAAATTTCCAAAAAAACCCTAAAATTCAAATAATCCAAAAATTTACAGAAACTATTATCCTCAAAGATGAAGTAACAAAACGAAATCTAACTGTCCAATTCATAATACAACCGTTGAAAATCAACCTCTGTGTCGAAGCTGGTTACAAAATATCTCAAAGATCTAAACATAGATCAACTCGGGATCTAACTTTGAATACACATTGGCCTAAATCGCGTCTGCAATATATGATCTCACAAAAACGTGAATATCTCTTAGAATATGAACGCACATTCAAATCCGTAAGTTGGTAAATATAGATCTAAGGCTTACCTACAACTCCACAAAAAATCACCACCTTTTCAATCGATTTTCTATGTCAAACGTTTTTTATACCATGACATATCTGTTCTGTATGTATCATCTTCATGTGTAGACTTCATTTTCTTTTTTTTTGAGACATCTTTAGATCCTTTCTTTTCTTCCTTGAAGGTGGCCACGAAAATTAGAACAAAAACTAGGGTTCTAATTTTTGTTTAGTTTGTTTTAAAATAAAAAATAAAAAAATAAACATAAAAATCATTTCATAAGAAAAAAAACTAAAAACTTAAAAATATAAGAAGTTTTTTTTTTAACGTAAGAGGTTACATCAAAAAAAAACGAAGAAGAAGACATTGGATAGGACAGAAAAACCCTTAAAAATATACATACTTAGAATTTGTTTTTAAAACTTTCCATATTAACCACCTAAATAATTGGAAATTTCTATAAAAATCTATTGTATCATTTATATCTGCGATATTTAATCTACCACAACATAAAGTGAATAAATTTGTGGTACTAAAATCTCCAACAAATAAAAATTTAGTCTGGTAAGATATTTGCTGAAATTAACACTGAAAAATCATAAAAAAAAGTATGCGATAACAAAATTTTCTAGAATTTTATACGATAAAAATCTGCCATTAGTAGGTATAAATCCTTTGTAATTAAAATATTACTCTAGTAAATAATCTTTGGTATTCTTAAGAATATATTTCACAAATCTGCAACAACAATATAATTAAATCTGCGACGAAAAATTAAATCTATGACAAAAATATGCGGCAAAAAATATTTGCAACTCAAAATCTAAACTTTTTATAAAAACTTGCTAAATCTGCCGTCTGTATATCGAAGCTAAAAAAGTCTGCCATAATATTTCCTTAAAAATCTACGATTCAAAATTAAATTTCCAAAATAAATTCAAGGATATAAAATAAATCTGTCAAACACTAAAATCTGCGATAACATGAACCGTAAATTTATGTTGCAGATTTTTTTAATTATTAATAGGACTTTCGTAAATATTTTGTTTCTTTTAAAGAAAAACGGAAATTTTTTTTCTTTAATGGTATTTTCGTAAAAAGTTTCTTTTTAACTTTTGACTCTAAAGGTATTATTGTGATACAAAATAACTCAATTAACCTTATTTTTGATATGTTAAATTAGAAATTAACAATAAAATTAAAGGAATATTAGTTATTGGGAAAACGTCTATTTAAACCATGAACTTTACAAAAGCAGAAAAAAAATACATGAACTTTCAATATGTTATATTAAACCTCAACTTCATTTTGACTATCAAATAAAACATAAATTTTACGTTGACTTTGCTAAATTATACATACCGTTAGTTTTACTAATAGAAAAGTTAACGGTGTTAGTTAAAACTAACGACATGTCTAATTTAGCTTGTCAATACAAAGTTCATATTTTATTTGATAGTCAAAGTAAAGTTGAAGTTTAATATATCAGTTTAAAACATAATTTTAAATTAAACCTAAAATATGTTTATTTTTAATTACATTAATTATATTACTATATAATCATATTTTTATTTTTACAAATATTTTTATAAAATACAGTTTGAGTTTTACAAATATTTTTTTATAAATTTATTGATAAATATTTGTTTTAAATATTTTAAATTTTGTTATTTATCTTACATATCTTATATTTTTTTAAACATTAAATTTTAATTTAAGCCTAAAATATCTAAACTTTATATTAAAATATGTATTAGTATATCTAACATTTAATTTAAGCCTAATTGTTTTATATGTAATTAAAATTTATTGATAAATATAATGTAAAATATTTTAGATTTAAATTTAAATTTGAATCATAATCCAATCTAAAACACTCTCATACTCACATATTTTTAGATGGATTCAAAGGAAATGATTCAATCCAATGAGTGATATATTGTATTTTGAGTCGTTTTTATGGACAAGTCATTTCCGTTTTTGTGTCTTTTTGTCTATTTTGAGTCATTATACAGGTTCCGGAGTACAAGTTTAGGGATTTGCACATTTGGGAGCTTAGAGTCGGAAAACACGGATGTTCTAGCAGATTTTCACAAGCCAGCCCGACCGGGCAG
>KE157752.1:0-14957 GCA_000411055.1 Leavenworthia alabamica
AAAGGCAAGGTTAAACTTTGTTACAAGGTTAGCTTATCTTTAATCAAAATGTTTATGCTTTGCATCTCTCTCTCTAATCCTTTGGTAGCCTAGCTCAAGGTTAGAACTCTAGCCGTATCTAAGGTCATCCCATAACCTTAGTGTTGCAAATCAAACCACCTCCACCCACTGATCTTAGAAAGATGAAACTTATCTCCTTCTAAGGTTCCATCACTATCCGGTTCTATTTGTGAGTTTGAGTCGATGAAACTTATCTCCTCTCAATCTCCCTTCTCCCTTTCTCTTCAATGTTTTGTTCTAGTTTGTTTAGTCTAGAAGCCCTATCCTGTACCATTCAGTTTTAGGTCTTTCCCAACCCATTTAGTAGCTTGTATCCGCATAAACCCTTACCCGGAAGGTCAAGAGCAAAACATCATGGATAGTCTTATCAAGGGAGCGAACAGAAAGCTGACATACTAACAAAAGCTTTGGGAAGAATCAAGTTCAAAGAGATGAGGTATCTTATCGGTATGGTGAAAGTCGACTTCAAGCTTAAGGGGGAGAATGTTGACTTAACCTTGAAGAAAACTTAAGAATACTGTTTTACCCTAATCCCGCCAAGTTATGGTAATTGAAGTGGATTAGGAAAATAGCCTATTAGTATTATGGTAGTTTAGTAATATTGTTTAAGGTAAATCTAAATTCATATAAGCACATATCGAGTTGTGATAATGGCTTGTGAGAAAAAGGTTTTAGAGAGCTTTAGTTTTTGGAGTTGTGTTTTCTAAAGCTTAATAAAGAGAGAAGTCTTTATTTATTGATTGCGTTCAATCTCTAAAACTTGAGTGTCTTCGCGATAAAATGTGGCTCAAACTCATAGATTAAACAAGATTCTCCTAACGGTAATGGTACAAGATCATCACATTATTTATTTTATAACTATGAAATTATACAATGAAGTGAAGTGAAGTCAAGACCATTGGGTAAGGACCGGGATAAGTTGAAGTGGAACTTTCTTAGGACAAGCAAGTCCATATGATTCTTCAAGATCAACATCTTTTACCTTCATTCCTTCGGGAAGCTTCCAATCGAATCGGTAAAGAAGATTGATAAGAGCCAAGTGTACCAAAGCCATTCCCATTCCCATACCAGGGCATATTCTTCTTCCGCTAGCAAACGGCAACAACTCAAAGTCTAAACCTTTATAGTCAATCTGGCTATCCATAAACCTTTCAGGAATGAAAGCTTCTGGATCATTCCAAACGTTTGGACTCCTATGAATAGCCCATACATTGATATGGATCCATGTTTTCTTTGGAATATCATAACCTCCAATCTTTAAATCTTTTGAAGCCTCTCTTGGAATTAGAAGTGTCACAAGTGGGTTTATCCTGAATGTTTCTTTAATTACCATCTTCAAGTATTCAAGTTTTTCTATAGTGTCTTCTGTGATATCATCTTTGTTCTTGATCATTTCTCGAAGCTCGGATTGTACTTTCTTTATAACTCTTGGGTTTGTGATTAAATGTGTCATCACCCATGTCACGGTTTGTGCCGAAGTGTCTATTCCGGCATTGAGAATATTCTGTAAGTTCAAAAAGAAAAAAGAGTCTTTATGGAACATTTGAAGAGTTAAGTTATGTATCAAGAAGTTTACATTACTTACCAGAAGTATTCCTTTGGTATGGTTTAAGTAATTTGAAACTCACCAAGTTCAGCCTCTCCCCTTTCCATTTTAAGTAGTAACTCAACAATATCATCTTTAACACTCTCATCTTCTAAATGATGTTTTATAGATTGATCGAAAAACGTATTGATCGCCTTAAAAGCCTTCTCACATTTGCTATGTAACCCCGTGATTCTATCGATGAATCTACCGACAACCGGGAAGTAATCAGCTGCTGCGAAACTACCTAAAACTTCCATGGTTCCTTGGATGACTTCTTGATAACTACTCTCAAGATTACTCCCTTCAAGACTGATCCCAAATCCAACATTACATATCACACTTGCTGATAGTTTCATTAACTTCTGGCTCAAGTTAACCGGTTTTTCCAATAAAGCAAACTCTTCAGCAAACTTGACTAAGGAGGCAACTTCTTCTTCTCTTATATATCGAAAAGATTTCACCCTTTTCGCGGTATAGAGTTCGATAAGTGTCATTTTTCGTAGTTCCCTCCAATACTTGTTATAAGGAGAAAAGGAAAGATCATTTAAGTTGTATGTAATCCTTGCAGGATAAGTCATGTAAGGTCGTGAACAACAATCTACATCAAACGTTTTTAAGATCTCTTTAGCCATCTCTAGTGTAGATGCTACAATGGTTGACACATTTCCAAACTTTAGAGACATTAAAGATCCATATTTCTCGGATAACTTGAACATGGAACGATGAGGGCTTGATCCTAATTGGTGCAAGTTGCCAATTATAGGAAGTCTTGGTGGTCCTGGAGGTAAATTCTTAAATTCTTCTTTGTCTTTTTAGTATACTTTGCAATGAGTATAAATGCAAAGAACACGAATCCAACAATGATATACCATGAACTCATTTTGCCTTCACCGAAAAAATATAAATTAATTATAAAAATAGAATTAAAAATATTACCAAAATTTAATCTAAAAATGGTAATATTTTCTTATATATGTAAACAACTAACTCAATGAATAAAAACACATAAAACTTTCATATAAAAATAACCACTAATATATATAGTTATACTAACATACCTAAAAATTACATGTACAAAATAGAATTTAGAATACTGCATGTTTTTTATGATTGATTACTATTAAAATGGTTTCTATGTACAGTGATATATAGTTATAATCAAATCTAAAAAATCATCACATGTCGTAAACCAAGAAAAAGAGTGTCTTAAATTAAATAACTAGAAAAACTATACGAATTCAAACCCATATATTACATAGTGTTGACAAATAATAAAACAATTATATTTATAAAATATATATGATAAGAAACATCTAAATACAACGACCTGCATTAAAATTACCTTTAACTTTGTGGCAACAGTGTTTACACTAAGGAAGAGAGAAAGAGAAAAGGATTTTTGGGACAAGAACTAAGAAGTGTGTTCTTGTTAGAATCTTCCCAAAAAAAAAAAAAAANCTAAAGAGTAATGTATGGCTACCTGGACTGCTTCCAAAGCTTGTGAACTGCATGGATCGCCCAAATATCCATTGACATATATGTGGACATAATTTTGTTACATTTTAGAAGATAAGACTGCAACATGTTACATCACTTTGTTTGTCTGTTTTTAATAGGTCAGTGCTAAGCTACAAAATAATTGAAATACATAATTCCAAACCACATGAGTTAAACATTTTAGAAGATAAGATTATAACTTGTTACATCATTTTTTTTTGTCTTCTAATAGGTAAGTGTCAAGCTACGAAATAGTTAAATACATGATTTCAAACAAGATGTATTGAACCAGAGATCTTTACGATATTTCATCCAAACATTTACCACTTTGATGAAAGGATTGTGAATTTGTGACTATTGTGAATGGGCCAAAAAGAGTAACTAAAACAACAATATCATCTTTAATTTTTTTTCATCTTCTAAATGATGCTTTATATCTTAATCGAAAATGTATCCATGGTCTCAAAAAAACCTTGTCACATTTGCTATGTTATTATTGTTTTATGCAAATCAAATATATGTTGGCATGTGTTTAGTGTTTTTCCAGAGATGACTTGATTTATGATGTTTCATTCACCATGTCAAGACTGATAACTAAGAGCCTTCAGGCCAAGAATATGTTATCAAAGCAGACAATACTTAAAAATAAAAAGTAAATATAAAAAAAAAAAGTGTGGAAATTTCTCAAGAACATAATTGAGATAGCTAAATGATGATGTGTCATATCTGTAGCCATAAACTTTGCGTTAGAAAGAAACAAATCAAAATGGGAAAAATCATCTATGTATCCGTGCGCCTTAAGTTGGAGAGCTGTAAGTCTTTGAGAGTCTTTATTTCAACGTTGAACATGCAGATGTCCGGGTATGATTATGAGATTATGAATGTTCCCGGTGACAGCAAGATGATGGCGAGTGAAATAAATAGAGTTTTGGTTTGGTTTAGTTTTTTTAAGGTTTTAAAATTTGTTTACTATTCCTACAAATCACCACATGATATTTCTATGTGCGTTGGTATCACTTACACAGTACTACAATCACTTTCCGATAGGTCACCATCATAATACTATTCTAATATAAATACGTTTAACTGCAGAGTTATGAGGAAATGGTTGATCAAAAAGATATGTGTACTTTGGTGAAATAAGTAGCCAAATCAAATTTTTTAGCTCTTATCTCATACACCACAATAGTAGAACCTGAAATGTTACATAAAGAATGTCACCATTGATTAATCCGGACATGCCCAAAGAGTATATTAATCACCTTTGATTGACTCTAGAGGTGGAAGATTAAATCTAGCACCAAGAAGACAGGTCAGAGACCCAAAAAATCTAACTCGAGTACACAACCAACATAAATTTACTCCCTAGCAATCAATGAGGAAATGGCACAAAAAGGCTATTAAACCATGATTTTTAGATTTTTAAAGTGGATTTACTCAATACTCAAAATGAGTTTATAGATAATTAGGGTGACTAGTTGACACATCCTGTAGACACACATCATGAGATCTGTATTCGAACGTTTAAGATTTGTTGATTTCCACGAAGCTGAGATTGTGTGTCCGAATTGGTATTTGTGTTCAAAACAAACGTCGCCTTGAAAACCGGATCCCCTTGGCTAAATCTGTGTCAAGACGATTATGGTTGCGATATGTAAACGAAACTCAGGTTTAATAGAACGAAGATAGACTTTTCAAGGATTTGATTCTTGGCAAATTCAAGAAACTGTTTTTTATCTCTTATACTTTCATTTTATGCACTACAATATACCAGAAACTCAAATGTTAGGATAACACTTTTAAACCAAACGTTTATATCATTATCAACTTTAGATCATTAAATAAAATATACACTTATCCATTTCTGTATCTGAGCAACTCCACCAGTATTATTAATGAATCTCTCTTAAAGATAATCAAAGCTTTCTATCTTCGTTAACATTAACTTCCCTTTGGTGTAAGATTTTCTTTGCTTTGGAAGTAACTATTTAGATTTAGAATTTAGAATATACATTCGATCGAAGTAACCTTGAAAAATTTTGCATGAGCTAGAAATAAATACTTTAAAGAAATGAAATTACACCAACATGACAAGAAAACAAAGAAAAATTAGATGTTAGTGAAAAGGAGTTTCACCATATAAGACCATGTTTGGTCTTCTTTCAAACTAAAACCTTTACATGAGATTCTACATTCCTTTCAACACCATCATTCTTTTCTTCATTATTGCCTTTGACCACTTTTCTCAATTTTTTGTTCTACTATATGATAAATATATAATATATATATATATATGTTATATATATATAAGACCAAAGCGTTTTAGAAATTGTCAGTTTGAATCACGATCTAGGAAGAATCGGCTCTACAAAAAGAAACTAACAAGATGTGACTCTCTATTTATAGATATAGAACTCTCAGATTTGGATTCACAATACTAATATATATATAATTTAACATGGTATAATTTTTGACTTATACCATATTAATATTATATAATTTAACATGGTGTAAGTTCTGATTTAAACATATAGGATCCTCAAATTTGAATTTCCAAGATTCATCTGGGTAAAAGTTGTCAACAACTTTGATAGATCTTTTTAGTGTTGTCCTTAATTTATGGTTATACCTATTAATAATTAATAATTAAAACTACAGTTGAGTTTACAAGAAAAGTTTAGAATTTATTGTCAGTCACTCTTACAATGTAATCACTATAGAGATGGAAACAGATCATGGGTATGTTTCTTCTCTCAGTTCACTTTTAAGAATAGTTTTGAGCTTCGATAATTTTGACTACAGGATCGGTCTGAAAAGTAGGTCACATAAGCAATCGAGTAGAACATCTAGTAGTTTAGGAGTATGTTTATGTAAGTTTTAAAATATTTCTATATTAAAAAAAAATTTAACCGGATGAGCCTTGAAATTCAGATAACCACAGTTGGTTTCTGGATTGATGAATTATGTTAGATGAAACTTACTCATTTTTGTGGGTGTCGACCAAATGAATGAAGAAGTGTATCATCTTTGTGCCTTTGTAGAAATGGTTCGCTAGAATATGACCAAATATAATGGTGATCAAGGGTGGAAGGCGTCGTAATTTGTCTCCATCCGACCAAGTAAGATTCTGCGATTTGTCTAGAAAACATAGCTGGTTATGTGTTATGTCATATTTTGCTGTGACCGAACGTGCCTAGTTGAATGAAACTTTGTTGACCTTCCACTTCAATTTCTTGAGCATTTTTTATCTACTTTGGTTCACATGTATTGTAAAGCAATGTTTTAAAACTTTTCTGCTGGTCGGACATGGTAAATCCAGTCCAGTTGCATCATACATACCCAAAATTTTGGACCTGTTTAAATAAATAAGTAAAAATATAAAATCCTTTACTCCCATATAAATATATTCTTTATTAATTAGCAATGAAATTTTTGTTGGGACAAAAGAAAAGGACAATCTCTAAAGGAAGAAGTTCAAAGAAGTAATGATGACGAACTCACAAGCATGCCCATTATTTTTAAATTTCACCTTTGCTGCTGAAGATGCTTTAAAAACAGAATAATGAGAATAAAACTACACTTTTATAATTTCTTCTTCTTTACTTTTTTAGAAAGTTTGTGGGGGAAGTCAAAATTTCTAAACAGGTACGTCGAAATTATCATTACAAGGTTTATTCTATAAAGACCTAGATAAAAAATATACCACGTTCAAATTTCAATCTATATCAACAATATTATTTGACAAATTTTGTCTCATATGTAACTCATTATTTATTTCTTTTTTCTTTGATGTCAATTTCCACTGGTCGCCAAATAAACTGCGATCGCATGCATCACTTACGTTAA
The DNA here is from genome assembly GCA_000411055.1 of Leavenworthia alabamica. Classification (NCBI taxonomy): domain Eukaryota; kingdom Viridiplantae; phylum Streptophyta; class Magnoliopsida; order Brassicales; family Brassicaceae; genus Leavenworthia; species Leavenworthia alabamica. The sequence goes on from KE157752.1 coordinate 6,992, forward strand.
CTCTAAGTAAAAAAAATAGAAATATCTTAAAAATAAAAAAATAAAACAATTTTAACAAACTCGTCGAATTGCTTTTAGCAAATTTTAAGTATTATGTAAGAAAACCGATGAAATATATAATAGGAAATAGTTTTGACGATGAGAAGAAAAAATAAGCTAAACTATATTATGTATTAGTTAAGTAATTTGAGAATTATTAAATTTATTATTACGACAAAAAGACCATCTTTTAGGGGTCAAACCTTGGACAATAAGATTATATATATATATAACATGCAAAATATAGGGACAAGAAATAAATAGGTCCAACTAATTCCTAATGTCAAATCAGCAATTTAGATGCACTGCATGTGTAGTGGTTACATCGCAATGAGCTTAATTATAACTATATTCAATTCCTTTACTCATATTTTCTCTTTTTTTTTTATTTTATTGTTTCTAAAAATCGATGGAATCTTATGATGCCCATAAATTATGTTAAAAGTTTTATATTGTATACATCTCAGAAACCAGAGTCCTCTACCATAACATAAAAGTAGTTAGGTCAGTTTCAGGTTCGGTTACGTATTTGGGTTATGATTTTATTTTAGGTTTTAGTTAGATATGTTCTTTAAATTAAGATCTATTTATACTTTCGGATTACAGGTTAGAGCTGCTCAGGCAAAATAGTCAAACTAACCACAAACAGAAATATAATTTTTTTAATCATCTATTACATTATTATACAATTATTAATATTACATATTCTTTTATCAATGTGAAAATACTACTATACAAATATTCTTCAACATCATTTTTGCATATACAACATTTTCATAATAGATAAACTCTATTCTTAATATTCGGATTTTCCACAAATAATTTTATAAATATAAAATTTTTTTATATTGGACAAATTCTTCTCGCTGCAAGAAATCTCTACCATATGCAGCAACACATGCACGTAGACGTAGCTAATAACTTTTTTGTTTTAATAAAAATAGTTGGATTTATGGTAGTTTTTTGCCACAGCTTGGGACATTTTTTTCTACTGAGCAGCAATCCCAAATTAAAATGAAAAACAAAATAGGGAGAAATATAATTTTAAAATGTACGAAAATTAAGGCCCAGCGTTGAAAAATGAATACAAAAGCTAACTCAAAAAATTTCAAACAACTTCCAAAGTCTCATCTCTCTATGTTTCTTCCTAATGTTGCATCTTTTCACTACATTAAATCCCCACTTATTCATACAACACAACACACATGTCTAATATTTTTTTTCCGTTTAACAAGAATAAAATAACAAAAATGATGCAAAGACAAATAAATTGATAACATTTTTGTCATATAAATACATAGCATATGATCGATTGCTCTTATAGAAACTAGGAATCAATGTTTCAAAGAGTGGCCAATTCAGATCAAATGTCTTGAAAATTAGCCTTTCTGTTCCTTCTCTCATCACTACTACTCAACGACACCGTTTTATGGAAATAAAAAAATAAAATAAAAATAATATGCTAAAACGACAACGTTTCTCACATGGTCTGAGTTGGTAAAACAGAACATAGCTCAATGGAACCATAGTGAAGCAACTCCTCTATCATTTGCTCTATATGATCTTCTTCTAGTGGCCTAAAGTTCTGTTGAATATTCGCGTTTCCTTCTTCACACTTGATCTCCGTCTTCTCCGTTACTCCTCCTCTGTTAAACTCATTTCCATCAGCCGTCACATTGATGACGCCGTCAGTTTCAGCCGATGGTAATCTCACAGTATGCGTTTGTGTCAGCGTCTGCGTTTTGTTGGTCATTTGAAGAGAAGCCATGTAGCATTTATGGAGTTTAGCAGTAAGTGTTGCAGAGAGAAGCTTGGAAGAGGAAGTAGGAATAGCGTTAGGGTTATATGGGAAATTAGTACGAGCTCTCGGACCACACATTAACCTCGCTGCCTCGTCGTAAGCTCTTGCCGCATCTTCAGCCGTCTCAAACGTCCCTAGCCAGATTCTTGTTTTCCTGAAAAAAAAACTCAAGAAACACACAAATATTAGCTACTAAAGAAAATAAAGAACAAGGGTAATTTGGTAATTTCAAAAGGGAACGGATATTACAAGAGAGGATGACGTATTTCGGAGACCCAAGAACCCCAATGCCTTTGTCTAACGCCTCGGAAACGTTGTTGTGGTCGTGCCATTAGTAGTAAGAGTGTTAGGGTTTCAGGTGAGTTTAGTGTTTTATTTTATTTTATTGAGAAATGTTATGAGAGTGAAGGGAGGGTTTTACGATGAGTGAAGGTTAGCTATAAGTAGTGCTGTAGAAAGAGAGATGTGTGTATTTTTTGTTAAATTTATTTGGCTATCAAGTTGGTCTTAAATGGGACCCGCACCATTACCAAATAAATATCTAATGGATTTTGTTGTATTCTTAAATTTACTTCATTTGTTGTATTCGTTAGTTGCTGAGACATGGGCAAATATATTATCTAATACTGTCATAGATGATAGATGGTATAACTGAAAGCTTTCGAAACTACATGCTAAACTGTCGGAAAATATTTTTTAAAACATATCTTTAAATTACTATTGTAATTTTTTCTACAAAACTAAACAGATATATATACTTACAATTTAAAAAATATTTTTAGTGCAAATTTTTTTAACTATTTTTAATATGATTAAACTATATTATATATGATATTAGTCATATATATCATCAATAATAATAACCTTCTTATACTATAAACTCTTAACTATATAAAATCATATATTTCACTTCTTATTTATGTTTTTCATATATTTCATCATATATTATAAATCTACTTATATTTAATATTGTGTATATTAATGTTTACTAATCTATATATATAATATTAAGCATAATAACAATGTGTTTACGAAACTATATTATCGAGATTATTATCGAGATAAGCAAATATCATATATAATATAATTTAATCATATTATAAATTATCAATACATAAAGAACAAAAAAATATAAAATACACTAACATTTTTTTAATATATATTAAATAATATACTCATATAATCTAACTAAAATTAATATATTTTAAATATATTTTTCTGCGATGCTAGGCTCGCGGATGATATACTAGTACTATTTATTATTTAAGCAGTACTAACAGAAAATTGATCCTATTGAAAAAGTTGTATAAAAATCTATTATTGTCGGACCTATTTATAATATATATTATATTAGATATTAATAAATTATATTATTTAAATATTCTAAAAATAAATTTAAATATTTATTCAAAAAATACTAAATAAACTTTTTAACTAAATATTAAAAAAAGAAATTTTTTAAAAATTATTTTAATTAATAAATATATTCTATTTACATATTTAAATTTATATTCAATAAATTAATAAAATTATCATTAATTTAAAAAAAAATTAAATTATATTTATATGGAATATATGTTATATATTTTTAATTAATAAAATTTTACTAATAGTCATAATATTTTATTATTTANCAAAATTTATATTAATAAATGCATTTTTTAAAGATATATAACTAATCATTATAAATATTAAATAAATAAATATTATTATTGGAAAATATAAAATTATAAATATAAATATATTTTTTTATAAAAATATATAGATACAATAATATGTGCGGACTACCATCTAATTTATCATAATTATTTAACTACTATTATTATCGAATTATATCAATTATATATCTAATTATTGTTATCATTATGCTTTTTATTATATTTGTAAAAATTTAATCAAATTTTATTTAACCTAATTTATATATTTTATATACGGTATATATAATATGATCACAACGTAGACCGAATAGTCAAATATTTTAGACTGATAGTAACTATCATATTTGAATTGTCCGAATATAAAACATATGAAATAAATCTGATTTTATTATTATTTATTTGGTATATCTATTAATCGGATTTACAACTTTATATTATTCAGATTCGTTTCTGCAAAACCCATAAATTTATTATTCGATTTTGAATTATCAAAATAAACAAATATCAAATATAATATAATTTAGTCATATTGTAAATTATCAATACATGAAAAATAAAAAAGTACATTAATATCTCTTTAATATATAGTAAATAATATACTCATATAAATTAAATTAAATAATTCATATATTTTGAATATATTTTTTCGCAATGCAAAGTTCGCGGATGATATATTAGTATATATATTTGGGAGTCAATTCAGAAATAAATTGATTGGAAGAACATTGAGCGCAATTATGACAACGATAGAAAGTAGAAAACAACGAGAGAAGATCATTAACTTTTTATTGATAAATTAATAGTTTAAGCCTTAATAGTTAATCATTTTTACCCTAAAGATTAACCATCATGATGGGAAAATTGCAAAATACTTTGAAAATATTCAGTTTTTGTTCATCCTCTATCGGCCATATTGTAAAATGTGACTTCAATAGCATTTGTTACTTTTGATGTAATATTTCTAACAAATTCGTTTACCTTATCTACCATTTTACCCAAAAAAAATCTTATTACATTTAAAGATATTAACCTTTGCAGTACTAACATTAACATTGATCAAAATCTCCAAAAAACACATCAACATTGATGTCGTTTTTTAATTAGACAATCAATAATTTGGCCTATGATCCTATAAATTAGTTAATTGATTATTTGTGTTGATATGTGGTGTAGTCTTATTGGTGGATCGGATAATGAAACAAAGCATGTGATTATGAGAAGCTCTTACAAAGACTGTTTTTATTTTAAGTTGCATTGCTGATTTTGTCTCTTTGTTACTTTATTGACACGTGTGATTACTGTGACCATTCTTCTGAGTTCAACTAATACCATACTTGTCAAAGACAGAGAGTATTCAATATCATCTTTTGTTCCCGACCAGAAGAGAATCCAATATATCTCCAAATGCATGACGTGAAAAAAGAAAAATGATTCAATAATGCTCATTTAATTAAATCATACTTAACACCTTTCGTAGAAAAATTATGAACAATAATTTAAATTCTTGACATTTACACAGAACCGTATTTTACGCACAGAAGATTTGAAGTATTCGTTTAAGATTTTTATTTTTTTAAAATTTCGTTTAAAATTTTTTAGTATATATATATATTTTTTAAAAATATTAGATGATTTATATATTATTACAAATATTTTTATATATTCAAAACTATATTCATTTTTAATTTTTTTTGTTAGAATTTTTTTTTTTTTTTGACTAGGATCTTTAAATTTTTAGATATGATCCTACAATTACATTCATAATAGTTTGGTTTAATAGTTACAGATGATTTATTTCATGAATTTGAATATTATCTGAATTGTTTGTTTTTATACAATATAAGGTTATCATATGTTTGGTGAGTCATATCATTCATTGTTTATGTGGACTAAGAAAAAAAAATGAGAAATCGAAAATATATTGCTGTTTTTAGGACTACGTACAAAGTCATGGAAAAATAAATGGGGCCTAGAACGTAAACGCGTGACCTGGGACCCACTACGACATACATAAAAACATGGGTGATGAAATGGGTTGATTGTGATTCATGTCTTTTTCTGTAAACTATACACCAAAATTAATATACTAATACCAATATAAAATTGATAATATGTTATTATTTAATTGATTGAGTAGAATTTAAATAATTTTGGTTTTGGAAAATGATAAATTACAATTTTTATTTAAAATTATATGAGAAATATAAATGACATTCTCTTTTCTTTTGTTCAACAAATGACATTCTCTTTTACATAAATTCAAATATATATTGACATTAAAGAAACGTAATATTCTTGCAAAGATACTTTATATTCTACTCAATTTCTTCAATAAAATTAAGAAATTTCATTCAGATATATATTGTTTTACCCTAAATTCTAGTGATCTTCATGATAAGCATTTCATAACTACTCATTTTAAAATAGATAATTTTGATGTAGAACAATAAAATATGAATTATACTTTCTGCCGTAAATTACTACTATTTTAATTGCAAGAAATAAATTTAACAAAGAGATTAATTTTATTACTAATTCAAGATTTTAAGATAAAATTTGAAATTAATAAGGAGACGTCCATATCAACGACCGCCATGTTCTCGTCCCATTCTACACTCAGTCACATGCAAATATGGAGGGTCCATTGAATCTACAACAAAAGGTCACAACAAAACTAATATTCTATATAGAACCAATGTAGTTTAATCATATAAATGCATATATATATATATATATATATAAATGCATATGTTATTCAACAAGGACTTTTGGAGGTTTCAGAGACGTTGTTCCTCAGCATCCATACACACACATGCATTATCTTTTGGTGTTATCCATGCATATTTATGTTCTTGGAACAAGAGAACCTAATCTCTATATGTTGACAAACTTGACATATTATTATTTCAAAATCTACCAAAAAAAGAAAATTGAAAAAAAAAGTAAAACACACAATGTTATTCCCTCAGATTTTAAAAGAAGGATATTCTGACAGTTTTTACATAAATAAAAAAAAAATCTAAAATAATTATTTCCTCTAATTAATAAGCTGAAATTATAGAAATAAAATAATTTAAATTTAAAATTTTGCATAAAAACATAAAATGAAAGTACTTTAATGACAAAATTTTAATGATAAAATAACATTTTTTAGAAAGAGAGGGAGTATCAAGTTTATTTGCTTTTTTTTTGTATTATGTAGAAAGACCAAAAATCTCACAAACTTAAATGGGAAGTAGTTTGGTGACTCTGATATATCATTTCAATTCTAATTTTTGTATGTCCTAATTCCACAAAATGTAATCTACTCAAATTTTTAGATTTTGGTTAAAATTATGAATGGTCAAACGAAAATTTGGGATGAGATTTTATGGATAGGAAACAAGAGAGAATTCAAAAATATCAAATATGTGTTCTATTATGTCCAATATAAAATATGGGATATGATGGATACAAAAACAGTCATAAATGTGTTTATTAATAATAACAAAATCATTAAAACTAAAATAATATAAATTTTATAGTCATAAATTAAAACAAATTTAATAAATTTTAAATATAAAAAAGTCATATAACTAATTTTTTCGCATTATTAGTAGTTTATTTATTTATTTATCAGATTTTCTTATATTTGGATATAAAATAATCAATAATAATATTAATAATTAATTAAAATATATTATATAAAACTATATATAATTATTTATTACTATATTATGAAATCTAAATAAAATTATATATAATAATTTTTGAATGAGATTTAGAAATTTTTTGTTTTAATTCTGTCTTGTCTCATTTCCAAACTCGAATCAAAAGGTTATCCCATATTTATGAATATATGAAACATCTTTAAACCATTATATAAGAAACATGCAAAATGAAAAATTAGATTTCTCAATGCAAAATTTGCTATTTTTATGTTAATGCAAAATTGCTATTTTGCTGATAAAGAAATAAAAAATATCATTTTTTCAAAAATCTGTCATGCATAGAAGAATCAAAATGAACATATTTGTATCTACTCTGACGACCGGTTCAATCTTGCAGCATGCTAGCGATCTTTGGTAACATTGGCTTCATTAATATGTGTATCATTTAATATATTTTGATAATCAAACTCTAATAAAACCCTTGGTCAACTAATAAACAAGGGCCTTCCACATTTATTTTAGTAATTTTCCATTATTTAGCAAAATAGATTAGTCTTGTTTTTTCAGTTGTTTTAAAACATCATTTGTCTTTTGTAACTTATAAATATGATTTTGTAAATCTGGACTATCGAATAACCCAGCCACAGTTAAATACGAAAAGTATCGAAATCCACAATGATAAAAAAGTGTAATATATGATATGTAATCAATTAATTAAAACTTAAAAGAATATAAATAAAGGTAAATATTGAAATGATGAAAATAAATAGAATCACTTGCAGCGTAGGCGTTGTCGGAGAAAGATGACAAAAAAAAAA
>KE157754.1:8626-28688 GCA_000411055.1 Leavenworthia alabamica
AAAGTATACCGGTCTTCTTCTTCTTTTAGCGTTATTTTAAGCCCGCATGTTTTGGGCCAATTTTTACTTAAGTTTTTGTTCGGCCAATCCTCTATATAAGATGGCCGAGACTACATTGTAAGCACGCTAATTTTTAATCAAAGTTTTCAAGTAAACTCTCTCTCTAGATGTCTTGAGTGCGAAGCTCAAGACCTTGCTGTATCCATTAGCCTTCCACAGCTTTTGGTGTCGCAACTCATCCCATCTTCACTTCTATAGTTCTAACCGATTTAATCATATTCTCGGTTTGAACTCCATTGCATTTGCATCATTTTATCATCTCTTGCCTTGCACCTTGGAACCATCGCTCGAGTCATACTCGCGGTATCCAAGTAAACCTCGCCATCCGAGAGCTTCCGACGGCAGATCGAGTAACCTGTCATCTATCGCTCGAATATTGGCTAAGTACTCTATCGCTAACACGTCCGAGAACTTACCGTGTGATATCGTCGGGTTTTACGGCCTTATGCTGTGAAACGACGGTCTTCGCATCGCCAGTCCTTTACCGCATAATCGCTAGTCTATCGCTAGCCCCGAGTGTTGCCTCGTCGGGAGTAGCATCGCCAGTCTTGCATCGCATCGCATACCGCATCATCGCTAGGACTTAGTGTCGCGGACAACCTCCGATATCCGTATATTGGGTAGGTGTTATCGCAGACTGCCGAGGGATTCCATCGCTAGCATCCGATACCTTGGGTCATATCACACCCTAATCTGTCAATGACATCGATCATCAACACCCGATGACCTCTCAATGTCAATCCCTATGACACCGATCATATATACACGATAATCTCACAATGTGAATATCACACTATAAACTGTCTACGACATGGATCACCAACTACATGGTGATTTTTCCCACATCACTATAATTACGTAATAATCGTGACATCAATCATCTATATCCGATGATCTCACAATGTCAACTCTGCGATAACTCAAGTAGGATGCTGACCATCTATGTCTGATGATCTAACCGCATCACCTCAACTTTTAACTGTATACAATGCCAATCACATAATCATGGTAATCTCGCAACGTTGTTCTACCCGGTGGCCCTATATGATCTCGGTCATCAATATCCAAGGACCTCACAACATCGCAACCTCTATGAGTTGATATGATGCCAGTCATCACTATATAACAATTCCCTAATGCCATACTAGCCATCTACGATGCCGATTATCTATAACCGATAACCTTGCAACGTCGACCCCACTATAAACCAAATACGTTCCCGACCGTCTATCTTCGGTGGTCTCTCAACAACGAACTACCTATGACTAGCTATGATGTTAGTCACCTATACATGAGTACTACACCATGTCATCCACATTTAAGCCAATCACGACACTGATCATCTATGTGTGATGAGCTCTCAATGCCGTCTCCACCATATCAGGCTATTACACCAGTCATCTATACAGGATGACTTCACAACGCCACACACACAAAAGCCAATCACACTATAACTGGCTATGATGTCAGCCATCTATATGTGATGACTTCACAACGTCACACACGTAAAAGCCATCCCCACTATGACTGGCTATGATGTCAGTCATCTATATCCAATGACTTCACAACATCACACAAATAAAAGCTGTCCCTACTATAACTGGCTATGATATCAGTCATCTATATCCGATGACTTCACAACATCACATGCATAAAAGCCATCTATGACATCGACCATCCATCTGTGATGATCTCTCAATGTCGTCACCACTATAACCAGCTAGGATGTCAGTAATCTATATGTGATGACTTCACAACACCATACACATGCAGGCTGTACATGATGTCGATTATTTATATACATTGACCTCTCTACGCCGTCCCCACTATAACCAATTGATGATGTCGATCATCTATACGTGATAATTTCACAACGTCATCCTCCACTATGAACAATACATGACATCGATAATCTAGGTGTGATGACCTCACAATATCATCTCCACTATAATTGGTTATGATGTCAGTTATCTATATGTGATAACTTCACAACATACACGTAATTGCCAACCACACTATAAGCTATCTATGATGTCGATCATCTAAATCCGATGATCTCACAAAACCATCTCCACTATGACTCATCTATGATGTCGATCGTCTGTATCCGACGATCTCATAACACTATCCTCACTATAAACCCTCTATGATGTCAATCATCTATATCCGACGAACTCACAACGTCCTCCCCACTATAAACTATTCACGATGTCAATGATTATCCTCTATCATTTCGTGACATCGCTAGTCACCACTATATCCTTTCTCCACTATAGTTCTTTTCCACCACAATAATTCCTCAAAATTAGCCGCCTACACCGGCTAACACCCCACATAATAATATTGTACCACTATACCAATCCACAATTCACACCACTTATAATCTTAGTGTCGGTTTTTTATAATAACAACCTCTCAACACGATATACTCCACGTTACCTCGAGTAGTACAACATTATTATATTTATTTTCATACACCACTATAAATATCAACAACAGGTATTATCATAATATAATACATATCATCTCAAAATGTAATATTCATTGTGATAATCCGTGGATAAGGCCACTACAAACCGTACGACATAACCCGGTAAGGACCCAAATATCCTATGAGAAAACATCTTGTATCCTGCTATACAAGGTACACAAAATATCCCCACAAAAACCCACATCACTATGTACACTCCACTACAACTCCACTATGCTCTGATCCCTAGCCTTGGGTCGGACGGCTCCCACTCTCCTCTCCACGCTCGGTGCTCGCAATGCACAACCTCGGTGCCCCACCACCATGTCTCTGCGGTGGTGCCTCAGGCCTCGCATCTGTCAAGTCACCCGATCGGTCCATGAAGAACAAAGCACAACCGACCTTGGCCACTTCACCCGGTGGATCCTCTTTCAACCAGAGGAGAACAATGGTGATTTCTTACCAAAACAAACCCAACTTCTCCCAAAACTATAAACCAACATCTATAAACATAAATCCATGAGTTTTACCTCTAAAGTCACTTCCTTTCCTTGATAAATCCTCTTGATTCCAACTTACAATGTTTTCTCCCTTTTAACACTAAATCAACACATGTAAGAGTTATTAACCTCATAACTAGCATCATAGGAGAAGAAAATTTACTTTTTACCTTTAATTCACCAAGACAACTTCTTCTCACTTTTCTCTTCTCCTCCAAATTTTTCTCCTTCAAAACAGAGTGAAATGACCTTATTTCTACTCTATTTTGACCTTAGCTTCCTAAAAGTCGGTCAGTTCTTGGGCCTAAGGCTAACTTCACCCGGTCGGTCTGGCCATATCACCCGACCGGGTGACCTTCCTCAACCAGTCACATGGCCACCAGTTCATATCCTGAACACCTCCCGGAGATCCCCAAACTTCCCTTCAAGTTCCTCGACGTATAATTCTCGTGCACGGATGTTACAGTCATAGCAGAGGTCGTTCGGCTAGACGAAGCAACATCCTTGCCCTTTTTCTAGCCGTGGTAGTGGTTCTCTCTGGTGAACTATGTCTAGTTCTTCTTCGTCCTTCCATATCTGCAAAATAAAAAACCAGAAACTTAACAGTTTGGATTTGTCAGTCCAGGTCTGTACAAACAACCCAAACTGTTGTAGCACTTAGAAATCAAATCCACAGAGACTAAAATTCACACAACGAAATCTAGAAAAATCTACTAAGATGAGAAAATCAAGTGTAGTTCAAGAATGTTGGACATTCAAAAATTGTATGGTATAATGTCTCCAACTCTCCATCACACCTTACACATGTTGTATCACATTTGTTTCTACATTGTCTTAAATTTGCTATGATCGCAATACTACATGACAGAAGCTGCCACATAAAGTGTTATAATTTGTGCAGACATTTAATTTTCCATACTTGAGCCTTGAGCAGTGTAATTCTTGGTCTAAACGTAATCGTTTCCGATTCTTGTTTCAATTCTCTGATCGCTTGTTACCCTGATCTGACCGTATATTTATCCAATTTGAATAAGTGCCAACCAATTTGATCGACCTTGTGTGTAACACAGACATGAATACTTTTAATCAGCTTAACATTCTCAGGAGATATAATAGCCTCAATCAACTGGGTATTCCACCACCCGGAGACTGGATCTACAAGATTATTCACTTGAAAGTCAGAATAGTAATTTCTACCCCTGCATATAGATGGCCTACTCTGTAAATTAAGTATGTATCAACCAGAAGGTGCGCTGAAATAATACTTCTCCAAAACAATGTTGCAGAGTATTGTTTTGTACTCATAAGTGGAGAATTTTTCAGATAGTATCTTCCTTTAAAACCTTAGCAAACAAAGAATCTGGAGCTTTTATCAGTTGTCACAACTGTTTTGCAAGTAGCGCTGTATTAATTCCTCAGTTAGCATGAATACTAGTCCTCATTGTGTTTTCTTTTTATGTAACTTCTCCCAGGAGTAACAGTATACACATCGATCCACCTTATTTAAACTCCACCATTACTCAGCCACCGCATTTGTAAGCTTCGTTGTAATTGTATTTGTGAGATGAAAGCATGACATTACATATGTTGGGAGAGTTAATGTTACCGATTTGATAAAAACCTCTTTACAACCTTTTGATAGATACTTGGAGGTCCAACTATTGATTCTTGATTCCAATTTGTCTTTAACAAGATTATTAATTTTTTTTATTACTAGCTAAACTTTTTAGGATTCCTAAATAAGAACCCATTCCACTAACCGAGAAATTTTTTAAGTTTCTTGCATCTCTTTTTTACTTCTTCTCAAACTTTGTGACCGAACTGGATTGATGATTTTTCAAAGTTAATCTGTTGACCTGAGTTCAGTTCATATTTTTCAAAATATCTAGTATAATTTGATACTCTTGCTTCTCATCTTTATAACAAAATAGACTATCATCCGCTATAACAAAATATAAGACATCAGTTATGGATAAGAAAAAAACGTAAAAACCTTAAAAGTTTTCAAAATTTTAAATATATTATGGTTATTTCATCTTCTTGATTAATCATGCAATATATATCATTATCACTTGATAGAAATACCAAACATTGAGTTTTTCTGAATTAAGAAATGGAAATAGTATCTTCTCCTTCAACATTCATTCTTAGGACATTTTGGAAGTATTTTCTCAATGCATGCAATCGGAATCTAGGTTTTAAAACTTGAGATTGCTTAGAATTTATGTTTTTTATACCAGTCTATTTATTTATAATTATCATTGCCAACTCTACAATTTTGCAGTTTTTGCTTTTGTTTGATAAGTTTATATATACTTTAAACCAAATAACTACACAAAACACCAACATTATACGCGATTATACGCGATTGGAAAGGTAATTTTTTATATTGTGGTATGGGGAAGTTTCAAGGAAGACAAACTGTAGAGGAGGCAGAATGTTCGGCATTACTTTGGGCATTACAATCATCATGGGGATTAGGATTTACACATGTTGTATTTGAAGGAGATAACAGCAACATTGTTGGTATCATTAACGATGAAACAGCCAACATCAGACTAAAAACGTTCATGGCAGATATTAATAGATGGAGACACATGTTTGAGTCATGTCGGTTTGTTTACCAAGGACGGGAGAATAACATGTGTGCGGATGTATTATCTAAACGATGTTTAGGTCTAGCCATCAATGGGAAATGTTTTCTATATGTCCCGAGTTTTTAAAACCTATTGTAAAAAGTGACGTATCATTGTAATATAAAATATATTAGATGGCAAAAAAAAAAAAAATACACAAAACACCAAAACAATCATTACAATATATTTACCGCAAATTTTAAATAAATAAATAGCCTATTTGTAGAGTGGGTATTCACCTAGTAATTCTGAAACAAGAGAAAGATAAAATTTCAACCTTATATCTCGCAGAAGACAACAACACCTCTCATGTCCTTAATACCTAAAGACAACAACATAACTTTTATAGCAAATTACACTTAGTGTAACTTGATGGTTTCAAAGCTCAGATAAGTTTTACATGAACTAAGAGCTAGAGATATAATTGAATAACATCTCTGAAAATAGCATAGTCTAAATCAACAAAACACACAAACAAAATCACGTAGATAAAAATCTAACTATAATGCCTCCAGCACCATCTTCCATGAGATCCCACAACATCTTTAGGCCGATATGTCCCACGTCTTCTCTAGGCTCGTGGGACCACACGTCCTCTTTAGTACGATTGGGCGCACTATGACTGTCTCCTTGGTCATAATCAGTTTAGCACATCCGCATTGATACCAAATGTAATGCCTTCAGCTACCGTCCATGAGACTTCACAACCTCTCTAAGTCCATGGGCCCACACTTTTTCTCTAGGTGATAAGGCCCTGGAAGCGTGTGCTGGTTTTGGGATAGTGATAGAGACCAAGGCTGGATGTAACTCACAATAACTAGGCCCAAAAGATGGAGTGAAGATGGTCGGATGGTGCTTCTCCTTGAATGTAACTTCATCCAAGAAAACAAATGGCTGAAAGGTGGATTTTAATGTGATGGTGGATTGATGGACGCCACAAAGCCTATGAGGGAAGATTTGATTCAAGAACAACTTCAAAATGAGTCTCACGAGTTGAAGATGAACTATGGTTTCTAGCAAAACAGATAGGGTCTTCTTTGTAAGAAACAGAGTTGTTTATTTCATAAGTTGTAAAAAATACATTGTTGACAGGAGCTTTATAAGTCTAGCTCGTTAACTGTAGAGCTTCTAGGCACAAGACACATTACAGACTCTTAAACCTATCATGAGACCCAAAAGACTTAAAAAGACTCAATTGACCCAATTTAAAATAAAAGGCTTAAAAGCCTAAGGCAGAATGACAAACCCATTCGGCCCTTAATATAAAATAACTGGGATCTAAGACAAATAAAAATGACTCAAAACCCATGCAAAACAAACATAAAACACTAATTAGAAACACGGGTTCAACTACTCACCTTGATGGTGAAGATAGTTATTGAGTGTTCTCCTTGTAGTATGGGATGGAAAGTGACTGGTGCTTTCTTGGCTTTCTCTATGGAATGGAACTCTTTTTATCCAAGATTTTCATTGTCATTCTCATTCTCAGTAGTTCCTTGCTTTGTAGGTTTCTCTTGAAGTATTTACTCCAAGAGCAAAGTCTTCTTAATTTTTTCATGTTCCAGCAACTTGATAAGCCCTTCTATACTTTGGTTGAACTCATCTCTAACACTTATAAGTCCATACCTGGTTCTGGGACTTCTCCTTAAGCTTGGCACTGGTACATCCTCTTGTTGTGCTTCTGGTTCAATGGTGATGAGGTCCTCATCATTCTCTCCCTCTTGAAAAAGTTCTGACCTTAGAACAGTATCACCTACATCATAAGGAAGCAAGTCAGTAACATTAAACGCGGGAGATATGTTATACTCACCTGGCAGTTCCAGCTTGTAGACATTGTCATTGACTTTTTCCAGCACTCTGAAAGGACCATCTTCTCGGGGTGCTAACTTGGACTTACTCTAGTTTTGGAACCTCTCTTGGCGCATGTGTAACCATACCCGGTCTCTGGGTTAAAAGGTGATGGCCTTCCTGCTCTTATCTGCTTTGATCTTGACCTTTGCATACTTGTTCTCCCGGTTCTCTTTAACCTTCTTGTGAAAGAAAAGATGTAATTTTTACATGGTAGTCTTGGCCAGTTTATATGGGGACTTGGCTGAGGGTTTTCTAGAGTCTAAACAGGCCACATGCGGCCTTATTACATGTAATCCATAAATGAAAAGGAATCCTATTATGACTGAGCTCCTTAAGATAAAATCGAACCTTTACTTAGTCCAACTTGTCATGGACATTTCCGAGATGGCTAAGTATGGGACTAAGGCTCAATGCACTAAGTCCGACCTCGGTAAAAAACCTTCCCACGTGAAAGGAAAAATAGTATCCATCCTTGGCGACTTGAGGGGCCTTAACGCCTGTGTAAGTGTGAAGACACTTAGCCAATGCTTCAGAAAGCTTCCCAACGTCTGCTCCGGTGCAATATAAGGCAACAAGCTCTCCACTCCCGGTGCAATATCAAGACCTGGCGAAGTTGCTCCATGCTCCATGCTTCTTCGTGCAAATTTTTTTAAGTTGTTCCTATGCATTCTCATCATTGTCTTTCTGATGGTTCAAGGTGGGATGACCGGTACACTTGGTTTTCTATCAGCAGTCTCCTCGGATATCATAGCTGGATGCTCGGATATCGTAGTAAAATATCCGAATACTGTCGAGTGTTGTCCGGGTCGTGGTCTTGAAACCTTATTATTCCCTCCCTCTTGTTGAGGTTTCGTCCACAAAATAGTTCTTAACCTACATCAAATGGAGTCAAGTCAGCAACATTGAAGGTGGTAGATACATTAAATTAACCTGGGAGTTCTAGTCGATGGGCGTTGTCGTTGATGCATTCTAGCACTCGGAAAGCTCCATCTCCTCTTGGTGATAGCTTGTTCTTTCTCCTTCCCAGGAACTGTTCAGGTCTTAAGTGCAACCAGACCCAGTTTCCTTCCTTGAAGATGATGGCCTTCTGTCCATGGTTTGCCTGTTTAGCCACTTGCTCAGATCTCCATATCATATTCTCTCGTGCTTGGATGTGTAGCCACTTGATATGCTCGGCTCTCGATAGTCCATCCTAGTCAATTATCTGCGCAGGTGGTAAAGGATGAAGATCCAGCGGTGTAGTTGGGTTAAATCCGTAGATGACCTCAAATGCTGACATTTTCGTAGTGGTATGTACTGCCCGGTTGTAAGCAAACTACAAGTAAGGTATTCATTCGACCCATTTCATCTTGTTTTCAGCCACGGTGGTCCTTAACAAAGCTCCGAGTGTATGGTTAACAACCTCTGTCTGTCCATCCGTCTGCGGATGGCAAGCTGTCGAGTAGACCAGCTTAGTTCTCAGGCCTTTCCACAGCGTACGCCAGAAATGTCCGAGAAACTTTGGTTCATGATCGGATATGATGGTGCGAGGTACTCCATGTGGACGTACAACCCATGCAGTTGGACTTTAGACTTGGCAGATTTGTAAATGATGCACGATGCTATGTAACGTTCTACCATCCTTTTAAGCTTGGACCAACAGAAATATTCTTTAAGGATGGCAGTTGTTTTGTGAATCTCAAAATTAGACCTCCTCCGTGAGCTTCCTTAAGTAACAAATCTAGAATAGAACATTTGGGAATGCATAGGCGATGTTTCCGGAAGAGGAACCCATCACGGAGTTAGTAGTCCTGGTAGGCTCCCTTGCCATGTTCTCGGGAACTCACTCCAAACTCCGGGTCAGCATTGTATAAACCCTTGAGACCTTTGATTCCCAACACTTTGGCTTCCATAACCGTGACCAAGGCATCACATTGGTGCCGTGTTAATCCCAATGTGATGCGGACATAAACCCGAGCTTAGACCTAAGGCATATACCTGAGCTGAATGAATCACCAATGTCACGTACCAAGGAAAAGAGGCTAAGTGTAGGTGTGAAGACAGCAGAAGATACCCACTTAAGTACAATGGAAATTGGAGATACGATCAGATTCCCATTCAAAGCTGACAACCCCGAACAGAAACCAAATGCACCTGAACTAGATCTAATAATGGACTTTGCACTTCTAAGCATTAAGAAATGTCAGCCTCGGACCAACCAAGGTAATAATGTTTACATGTCATGAAATGAAGCTCAGAATACCAAGATTATCCCAGAGATCACGTTGGAACCTCAAGATATCACAATTACAAGCCTTGAAGCCAATAGAGAACAGGTGGAGCCAGAACAAGAAACTGAAGCTAACCACGGGGAAATACATGGAGATAATTACTATTTATACTTCAGGAGAAAGAAAGATGACGAAATTATCAAAGAATACAAGCTGGAAGGACCAATACTTGCCACAAACTGTCGAGCTTCAAAACCAGCCTTCACGAGCCGAAACCAGGTAACATCTATTTCTTATGAATACTTTTAGGTAATCCCAAGTATCTCAGTGGTATTTAGAGCTTCAAGAAGCCACAGTTCAAGCCTCAATGCTGACGGAAATAGGGTAGATAATTTTCTTTTTATTTTAGTGAACTTTCCATTTCTTGTATTTTAAACGCTTTGTAGTTTTCATTTTCACAAGTCATGTTGTTTTGAGTCTTTTGCTATTTTTTGAGTCGACCAAAATTAGGTCAAGAGCTGAAGAACCACTTTATAAGGTTCCCATGCAGCATTGTAATATTTTGAACCTTTTTGATATTAATAAAATGCTCTATTTTCTTCTTGTTCAAGCTGTGCCTTGTCGAGATAGTTTTGCTCTGTTCTTAGTGTGTGGAATCACATAAGCTCGAGCTTGTTCAGTATCAGAGATCCTCTCACAATCTCTGTGGTGACTTCGATCCATCTTGCCCAGATCGCTTGTGGAATCAAGCTATCAATCAAGTGTTGTTTGTGGAATCATTCAGCAATCCTTCATCTTCATATATACCTTCACTCATCATCCATAAAGCTACAGGTCTTGTAACTGTGTGTCTTAGGAGAGGTGGATTCCTATCCGTTTATCTAACCCACAGCTTCTAGGATCTTATCATCAGGTATCAGAGCTTAAAGCTCATAAACCAGTTGTTTCTATCCCTTTACTTCTTTGTAAGTTGTTATTTCTTTGTTATTTGCTTCTGCTTTTTTGTTTCGATTTTCTATCATAAAACCCATAAAAATCGTTTGTTCTTTGTTCTTCTGGTTGTTTGTTTTGTTATAAATCTGAAAAGAAAAGAAAAAGAAGTTGAGTTGGCTTTTGTTTGCTTCACGAGTCTTGTATATGTCAATTAGTCGTGTTTTTCTTGCTTGTGTTTTATTTGTGCTTCCGTTCATTGAGTCTTATTGTTAGTCTTTGGTTCTGTTGGTTCATTTATTCATTTTTTTGCATCTGTCCGAATTAAAAAGAAAAATAAAAATAAAAATTGTTGACCAGTTTAATTTGTTTCTGTCAAAGTATCTTAATCTGCTTGCTTGAGTCTAGTTTGTGTCTGTCCATCATTGTTACGTCCTAGCTGCATCAATCATTTCTTCTATCGTGTCTTTGTTACTATACTGAGTCTGTTTAATAAAAAAATAAAATTCAAAAAAAAATTATTATAGTTGTTAAGCTTGCATTACGTCTGATTAGTGTTTGAGCTGCATCTACTTGTTTTCATCTTGTTTAATTTATCTATGTGTTTTGTAGAGTCTAGTTTGGTGTATGCATCTCTTATTTTCACGCCTGCATCAAAAAAAAAAAGGAACAATACCATTTTCATAAATAGAGATTTGACATTTTCGTGATTTTTCCTTTTGTTTAAGTCCATTGTTTTCATTTCTTTGTCTCTTGTTCCTTTGGACTTGATACATCACATCTAGTTGTTTCAGAAGTTGAAGTAACATGACTGAGGAAGACATCTGGGATCAAGAAATTGACTCTGACCAGAGCACATATGATGAGAAAGCCACTTATATGGATGTGGAATGGTCTGAGCACGAAGAGGACTATGATCATGAACCAGAAAGAGAAGAACCTGAACCTGAACCACCAGATTATGTTCGATACAACACAATCCAGAAGAGGTGGTACGAAAAAGAAGATGATTGGGAAGAACATGACTATCATGAAGAGTCTGATGAAGAATCACAAACACAAAATATCGATCTCAAACCACCAAAGATGACACAAAGGATTCTATGGATTCCCCCAGTTCGAGCCTTATAACAAGCAACACCAGCAAGCCGAAACAAGCAGACTAATAAGAAATGTGAAAACATAGGTAATCCCTTAATATTTACTGGTTCTAGCAAGGACCCAAAGGTGTATTTGAAGTGGGAGGCCAAAATAAAGCAGTGGATGCGATCACACAACATACCAAAAGAAGAAAAGATATAATATGCTATTATTATGCTTAAAGGAGATGCATATGAATGGCGGTTAAGAGAGGATGCTGTAACTTACTACACAATAAAGGCAGTACTTGATTGGGGAACTCTCAAATCAAGAAGGTATAGAGAGTTTACAAAGAAGTATCACCCTCGAATTTGCACACACAAGCCCTTGTACGGAACGAAACCGAAGAAAGTGGTGAAAACACCAAAACTGAAGCCTATCTTCGATCCAACAAATGCATACAGGCCTGAGCCAAGGAGAGTGTTGTCAAGCACTCTGGAGACTCGATAAAAGGCTGAGCAATCCGTTCATATAAAAATAGAGGTTCAACGAAGTTCAATCGGAACACTATTAAGTGAAACACAAGTCAATCCGAATCGAGGTAAGTTCACTAATTCCTTTGAATCAATTGAAGTAATTTGTTATAGATGTCAAAATAGAGGTCACAAAGCCAAGGAGTGTCTATCAAAATGAGTGGTGAAATGTACATCTTTAGAAGCACTATCAGAAAATCACAAAGGTGTTGACACATATCTAGGTGTACAGGATAGGCTCGTGGTTAAGGAAAAGCCCACATATCAAGGAACACCACAACTTATCCAGAATGAGAAGTTCGACCAGATTATTAATGAGCCACATTCAAGTGAAGAAAAAGATTTTGTTCGCACTGTGGATAATCTTGAGGTTGATCGTAAATTGAACCAATCTGTTTTTGAGTTTCCTAATGCTAGTGTAGTGCACTTTCTCTTTTCCAAAAGTGTTGAAACAGATAAAAAAGAAAATACTTTTCCAGAGCCCAATTCACCCCAACCTCAACCACAAAAGCACCTTCAAGTTAAGTCTTCTGATGCTTTGACTTTAATCTTCTATAAGTGCCAAAACCGTGGACATTGTGCTAAAGAGTGTCCAGCAAAGAGAGTAACAAAGGCCAGTAAAATAGGAGCATCCAAGGTAAGTGATAAAATGAGCCAATCTGTTTCCAATAATTCTCATGACTTGATGAAACACTTGTCTTGTCCAAAAAGAGTTGAAACAGGTCTAGGTGTAGAGGATAAACATCTAGACAGAAACACCACATTTAATTACAGAAGTGAGAAGTGTGAGCCATATGCCCTTGAACCATGTGCCCCAGATGAACTTGCTGTAAAAGATCAAATGATCACCAAATATGAATCAACACAACAGATCCTGCATGGTACCAAGGTAAGTGAAGCTAAAAACCTGACTCAATATTGCCAAAGCTTTGTCGTATGCCATAGTATTAAGTACTCTGTGATTGAAATTCGTCAATTATAATGCACTTGCTCTTTTCCTTGAGTGTTAGAAAAGAAACAGGTGCAAAGGAGAAATATAAAGTCCTGGGAGAACCAACATCTAAACAGAGTACACTCTTAGAACAATATCAAGAGAGAAAAGAAATGAATTCAAATTTCCCTGAAGAAAATGAGGACATATATGAAGTTGAAATATATGTTATGAGATATCCAAGGGATAAACCAGGTCCAAACCAACATAAAATTAAAGGCAAAATCCAGCAATATAAGTTTCCTAATCTTTCAAAAAATGCTAATATAATCTGTTATAGATGTCACCAAAGAGGTCATTTTGCTAGAACTTGCCACACCAAGAAGATGAATTTAAAAAAAAACAATACTAGTATGACACACTTGTCTTTGTCAAGAGATGCTGAAACAGGTACAGGAATTATAAAGGAGGCTTTCAAGAAATCCGAACATGGAAACAGAGTCATTATTTCTTTGCTAATCAAAGAAGAGAACCCGGAATCAAACCAAACACATCAAAACCTAGGGTCAACTGATAAAGAAATAAATAGTGAAAGAAAATTATTCTATAGAGGCGACACAATACTAAAAATATTCACGAAGAGGATCGTGCATGTTCCATTCAAATCATGGAGGAACCACCAGACTCATGCAAACAAAATCTAAAACATCTAACTCGAGCTAATTATCTAGACTCAAAAAGAAGAATGAAACCTAACTTGCTTTCTTTTGATACAGGTCAAACAGTTTTGAAGACAAAACTTTTTGAATAGGGAGGGTATGATGCGGACATCAACCCGAGCTTAGCCCTAAGGCATATACCTGAGCTGAACGAATCACCAATGTCACGTCCCAAGAAAAAGAGGCTAAGTGTAACCGTGTAGGTGTGAAGACAGCAGCAGAGAGCCACCTAATTTTAATGGAAATTGGAGATACGATCAGATTCCCATTCAAAGCTGACAACCTCCAAGAGAACCCCAAATGCACCTGAACTAGATCTAATAATGGACTTTGCACTTCTAAGCATCAAGAAAGATCAGCCTCGAACCAAACAAGGTAATAATATTTACATGGCAGGAAATGGAGCTCAGAATACCAAGAGTATCCCAGAGATCATGTTGGAACCTCAAAATATCACAATTACAAGCCTTGAAGACAATAGAGAACAAGTGGAGCCAGAACAAGAAACTGAAGCTAACCACGGAGAAATACATGGAGATAACTACTATTTATACTTCAGGAGAAAGAAAGAGGACGAAATTATCAAAGAACACAAGCTGGAAGGACCAATACTTGCCACAAACTGTCGAGCTTCAAAACCGGCCTTCACGAGCCCAAACCAGGTAACATCTATTTCTTATGAATGCTTTCAGGTAATCCCAAGTATATCAATGGTATTTAAAGCTTCAAGAAGACACAGTTCAAGCCTCAATGCTGATGGAAATAGGGTAGATAATTTTCATTTTATTTTATTAGTGAACTTTCCATTTCTTGTATTTTAAACGCTTTGTAGTTTTCATTTTTACAAGTCCTGTTGTTTTGGGTCTTTTGCTATTTTTTTGAGTCGACCAAAATTAGGTCAAGAGCTGAAGAACCACTTTATAAGGTTCCCCTGCAGCATTGTAATATTTTGAACCTTTTTGATATTAATAAAACGCCCTATTTACTTCTTGTTCAAGCTGTGCCTTGTCGAGATAGTTTTGCTCTGTTCTTAGTGTGTGGAATCACATAAGCTCGAGATTGTTCAGTATCAAGGATCCTCTCACAATCTCTGTGGTTACTTCGATCCATCTTGCCCAGATCGCTTGTGGAATCAAGCTATCAATCAAGTGTTGTTTGTGGAATCATTCAGCAATCCTTCATCTTCATATCTACCTTCACTCATAATCCATAAAGCTAAAGGTCTTGTAACTGTGTGTCTTAGGAGAGGTGGATTACTATTCTTTTATCTAACCCACAGCTTCTAGGGCCTTATCAGAATGCCAATACTGGATGCATCACACTCTACCTCGAAGGTCTTGGAGAAATCCGGGTTAGCCAGTAAAAGTGCCTGAGTCAATCTAAACTTCAACTCCCGGAAAGATTTCTCGTGAGCTTCACCCAACTCAAATCCCACACTTTACTTCACTACGGCCATGAGAGGTGCGGAAACGGTACTAAAGTCCTTGAAAAACCGTCGGTAGAAACTAGCCAGCCCATGAAAACTCCGCATTTGGATGACTGTAGTAGGGGTTGGCCAATCTTCAATATCTTTGATCTTCTTGGTATCCATCTTAAGACCCTGGGAGCTAACAACAAACCAAAGGAGAAAAACTTCTTCGGTTTCAAAGATGCATTTAGCAAGGTTATGATATAGTCCTTCTTCTGTAAGCATGCATAGGACTTGTTTCTATATGATATAAATGAGCAGTAAAACACTTGCTATATATAAGGATATCATCAAAGTACACGACCACGAACTTGTGTATGAAAGGCCTAAACACATGGTTCATGAGATGCGTGAATGTGGAAGGTGCATTAGGTAGTACAAAGGGCATCACCAACCATTCATATAGGCCTTGCTTGGTTTTGAATGCGGTCTTCCATTCATCCTTTTCTTTCATACGCATTTGATGACAGCAACTTTTGAAATCAATCTTGGAGAACAAGATCGCTCCACTCAATTCATCAAGCATATCTGCTAGTCTCGGGATGGAATGGCGATACTTGATGGTAATGTTGTTTATTGCCCGGCAATCAACACAAATTCTCTAGGTGCCGTCCTTCTTTGGCACGAGTAACACCGGCACACCACAATGTCTTAAACGTTCTCGGACGTAACCCTTGCTCATAAGGTCGGCGACTTGACGCTCGAGCTCTTTGGCTTCTTCTGGGTTAACTCTGTAGGCAGCATGTTTAGGTAGCTGGGCACCCGGCAAGAAATCAATATGATGTTAGATCTCTGTAATAGGTGATAACACAGCCGGTATCTCATCTGGGAACACATCGTCAAATTTCTTGAGCAATTGTTGCAATTCTTCTGGCAAGGTGTGTTATTATCGGTGAGTACTCATCATATCCTTAATATAATTAGCATGACCCAGCATAATTCTACATGAAGTTCCTTTCTCACATCACTAGAATTGATGAGAAAGTTTGCTGTAGCATGACTTCCTTTGGAGAGTGTGGTCTGAAGGTCATGGACCTGAGTAGGTGTGAGTGGTGCCAAGCTAATCCGTTTGTGATCATGTAAGAAAGTGTACTAGTTGGTCCGGCCAGAGTGTGTGGCGTCCTTGTCGAATTGCCACGGTCTACCCAGCAGTAGATGACTGTCTTGCATGGGAACTACATCGCATAGCACTTGATCTTGATATTTCCCAATGCTAAAAGGCACCAGTACTTGTTCTCCCATGCTTAGAACGATCTTGTCATTGAGCCACTTGAGCTTATATGGCTTGGGATGTTTGGTGGTTTTCAGCTTGAGCTTGTCTACCAATGTAGTACTCGCAACATTGGTACAGGACCCACCATCAATGATTAGTCCGCATACTTTTCCAGTGATAGTGCAGCGGGTATGGAAGATATTCGAGCGCTGTTCGGTATCCTCGGTTGCCACGGCCAAGTTGAGCAGTCGTCGGATAACTAGTAATTGACCTTCATCTGGAAACTTGACTATTTTCCTCGGCATCTTCCTCTTTTTCCAAGGTATCTTCTTCGTCTTGGGACTCATAATCCCCATCATCCATAATGACCATCAATCGGTTGTTTGGACATGATCGGGCATAATGACAGTGGATTTGGCATTTGACGCAATAATGCCACGGCATAGAGTGAGATTATTATCCTTTCGAGGATCCGTACGAATATCCCGTTTTTGATTGGGAGGCCGTGGTTTAAATCTTGATTCCACTACAGCCGACTTGCCTTTGTCGGGTATACGGGCATTGTTGCTCGATGTTCCGGGTGTTGACCAGGGTGTAGCGGGTGTTGATCGGCTACGCGTGACGTTGCTCTGTTTGCGCTTGACTTGTTGCTCGATCTGAATGGATAGATGGAGCAAATTTTCAAATCCCGTATAGGTGAGTCGTTCAACTTTTTGGGCAATACGATCATTTAGACCGTCCAAGAAATGGGCCATGAGAATTTCCTCGGTATCATCAAGCTTCAGCCTATTCCGGAGATATTCAAATTCCTCAAAGTATTCCTTGACTGACTTGTTGCCCTGGGTGAGTTTCCAAATCTTTTTGTGCAGTTCCCGGTGATATAGCACGGGCACGTATTGGCGTTTTATTAAGTGTTTCATCATTTCTCATGAACGGATCTGAAGCATGGCATTTATCCTTCGCTCAGACTGGTCTCGATCCCACAAGGTAATTGCATGATCGGTCAACTGAGCAGCTGCATAAGCAACCTTCTGAGGCTCTTCATACTCATAGCAGTTGACGATTTGATCCATATGTTGCTCCCAGTCTAAGTAGGCTTCCAGGTTGACTTTACCGGCAACGATGGGTGTAGCGATTTTTAGGCTGGGAACATCGGGCGTTCCCTTCAATTTCTGGGCAGCTGATCGTCTTCCCACAGTCTATTTGCTCAGCGATGAGGCGGTGGTGGCAAATCCTGATCTTTGTTTTTCATAGTCTCCATCATCATCTCGATCTGGTATCAGATATCTTGCTGGTGGGTTCAAAGGATCAGGTGGTCTTGGAGCAGTCTCTAACTAAGTAAGTCGATCATTCAACCGAGTCAAAGTATGGTTGATTTCGGCAAGAGTAGCAGCAGTATTGGTGTCAGCCATAGAATGTTTATTAAGTTATCTTGCAAAATACACGAATACAAACACGAGTAGTTAGTAACATATAATCAGTGAATCACAATTATGTGAATGGTAATGAAATGCTAATGATAAAATAATGCAAGTGAAAATGGAATGGTTTGTATCTCGGTAAGGTGCCCACCGATGGAGGTACTACGGTATTGGAGGTGAACTACGGATATCGGGTGGGAACTATGGATATCGGCTAAGGTTTCCCAACAGTTTTACTCGGATGACTGTCTAAGGACCAAAAGTAAAAGGAGCACCCATATAATATAGCTGTAACCTTCTCACAATACCATTTCAATGATTTGGGAGAACTATTCTCAGAGTGAGGATATATTATAGCAACATTATCCCGGTTGAAAATTTTACTCGCGTATCGCCTATCGATTACTATTGGGACCTACTAGGCATTTCTTGGGTGTTAGGTGTAGTCACTCGACTATCGGATCTATCGCTATGAATCTATTGGTAGGTTTGATATCTATCAGTTGATACTTAGCAATTTTCAGGTTTTGAACAAGTATGTATGGAAATCGGATCGGCACGGACCTTAATCGGGTGAGTATGGCTATCGGGTGATTTCAAATCGATGTACGGATATCGGTTCAGGCGTTTGGAAATCAGGCTGGGATGCGGACCTAACTATCGGATAGTTTTACTATCGGATTGAGACGTGGATCTGTACGGCATGCCGGTCGAGATGCGGACCTTAGGAGCTAATGGGTTGGGACGCAGATCTTGTACGGAATGCGGGTTGGGAAGCAGAACTTAGAGACTAGTGGCTCGGGACGTGGGTAAAAGGCTAAGGTTGTACGGCTTGGCGCGGGATGACTGACCAGGTTCAATGAACTTAGGCTATTGACTGGTCAATGATCAAAATATTTTGGGCGCGGGCGTGGGGATTACTGACACGTTACCTAGGCCAAACAAAAGCAGGAAATAACGGCTATAATGATGCGGCTAATGATTGGATGAATGAACAAACATAAATGCACACGGAAATCTAGGGTTGTCTCGATCAAAAAGCTGTTTTCTCAACTTTTCTCTCGTCTCTTTCCCTAAATGTCCAATAAACGGCGACTCAAACACAGACCAGGCATTCCACTTAAATCATTGGTATTTCCGACGAGGAACACACGACAAGCATGCGAGTAAGTGTTGCGACTCTGTCTGTCTAAGTTTTCAACTCGATCCTACCATGTTTTCGGACTCTCCGAAGATATTATACCCAACACTCCGCTAAACAACGTTCTTCCGACGAAGATACATGGCGAGCATAAAGGGTTAGTATCTCCTTTTGAATCTTCAAAAATGTGCAAGATGTAATTTTTATGGATTTTTATGATGATTAAATGTAGAAAGTTTTCGACATTGAAGGAAACTTTAGCTCTGACACAAAAATGATATAATCTATGGAACCTAGAACCAAAAGTGGATTTCCTTGGCAGGAACGGTCGATACTCGAGCGATAGAGGTTGATACACGGGGTATCGGCTAGGAACGACGAAACTATCAACGATGCAATATGAAGACTATGTATGGGATGCTACTGGAGATACGATGCTCGAGAACTTAAGGTAGTATCGACCGTTAATTCAAATGAGACAGCAAGATATGCAAGCGATATGAATGCGATGGTAAATGCCAACGATACTTGAGCCATATACGACAGACACTCGATCTGTCATCGATCTACTCTCGGATACAAAGGTAACTGTGGGCGTAGGCGAGTATGACTCGTGCGTTCGACCAAGTTATGCGAGGGAATTATAAAACAAGACAGATAGTTATGGAGTATAAGACCGAGAATATAATTCAGTTGTTCTTATGCTTAAGGGATGAAGGTGGATTGAGTTGTGACACCAAAAGCCATGGATGTGCTAGTGGATCGGCAAATGTCGAGAGCATCTCACTCAAGACCTATTCTAGACAGTCTAGGATAGAAATATACTTAGATTAAATTCAAGCAAATATGTAATGTTTACATGGTAGTCTCGGCCAGTTTATATAAGGACTTGGCCGAGG